>CM057251.1:2697448-2730431 GCA_029931835.1 Etheostoma nigrum | reverse complement strand
GCATGGTCAACGGGAGTTAAATCTGTACTTTGTTGGTTCCTTTTCAGTGGAGCTAGTAGCTGGCTCTCAGTGGAGGCTAGGCATGCTAGTGTGGGTCCCTGCAGTAATAATACACTGGGACACAGTTTACAGTAATAATACATTGGGACACAGTGACAGTAGCAAGACACTGGGACATGGTTTACAGTAATAATACACTGGGACATGGTTTACAGTAATAATACACTGGGACACAGTTTACAGTAATAATACACTGGGACACAGTGACAGTAGCAATACACTGGGACATGGTTTACAGTAATAATACACTGGGACATGGTTTACAGTAATAATACACTGGGACATGGTTTACAGTAATAATACACTGGAACATGGTTTACAGTAATAATACACTGGGACACAGTTTACAGTAATAATACACTGGGACATGGTTTACAGTAATAATACACTGGGACATGGTTTACAGTAATAATACACTGGGACACGGTTTACAGTAATAATACACTGGGACACAGTTTACAGTAATAATACACTGGGACATGGTTTACAGTAATAATACACTGGGACACGGTTTACAGTAATAATACACTGGGACATGGTTTACAGTAATAATACACTGGGACACAGTTTACAGTAATGATACACTGGGACATGGTTTACAGTAATAATACACTGGGACACAGTTTACAGAAATAATACACAGGGACACGGTTTACAGTAATAATACACAGGGACACGGTTAGTAATAATACACTGGGCCACGGTTTACAGTAATAATACTTTGGGACACGGTTTACAGTAATAATACACTGGGACATGGTTTACAGTAATAATACACTGGGACATGGTTTACAGTAATAATACACTGGGACATGGTTTACAGTAATAATACACTGGGACACAGTTTACAGAAATAATACACAGGGACACGGTTTACAGTAATAATACACAGGGACACGGTTAGTAATAATACACTGGGCCACGGTTTACAGTAATAATACACTGGGACACAGTTTACAGTAATAATACACTGGGACACGGTTTATAGTAATAATACACTGGGACACAATTTACAGTAATAATACACTGGGACACGGTTTACAGTAATAATACACTGGGACACAGTTTACAGTAATAATACACTGGGACACGGTTTACAGTAATAATACACTGGGACACAGTTTACAGTAATAATACACTGGGACACGGTTTACAGTAATAATACACTGGGACACGGTTTACAGTAATAATACACTGGGACACGGTTTACAGTAATAATACACTGGGACACAGTTTACAGTAATAATACACTGGGACACGGTTTACAGTAATAATACACTGGGACACGGTTTACAGTAATAATACACTGGGACACAGTTTACAGTAATAATACACTGGGACACGGTTTACAGTAATAATACACTGGGACACGGTTTACAGTAATAATACACTGGGACACAGTTTACAGTAATAATACACTGGGACACAGTTTACAGTAATAATACACTGGGACACGGTTTACAGTAATAATACACTGGGACACGGTTTACAGTAATAATACACTGGGACACGGTTTACAGTAATAATACACTGGGACACAGTTTACAGTAATAATACACTGGGACACGGTTTACAGTAATAATACACTGGGACACGGTTTACAGTAATAATACACTGGGACACGGTTTACAGTAATAATACACTGGGACACGGTTTACAGTAATAATACACTGGGACACAGTTTACAGTAATAATACACTGGGACACGCTTTACAGTAATAATACACTGGGACACAGTTTACAGTAATAATGACTCTGGGACACAGTTTACAGTAATAACACACTGGGACACAGTTTACAGTAATGATGACACTGGTGGGTAAGTTGATGAACACACTCTGAGTTAGATTGCCTATCCACAGCTGGCCTCTGCCCACTTCCCCTTTTTTATTTGGCAATTTTAAGTAGCTGGGAGTGTAATTGTTAAAAAAAAAGAACATACCTTTATAAATTGTCAACCTTGTAATACACATTTGCTTTTTCTACTTAAATTTGATTATTTTAATTTGATTCACCAACATTTCTAACCACCCTCTTTTCAGACACTTTTAAAACCATTTCATTTCCAATAAATATTAATTTTTGGAACCTCATTTGTCTTGCTTCAGTTAACAAACCTGTGTAGCCTTGTTTTAACTGGGTGTTAGTTAAAGGTGCTCTAGGCAATGTTGGGTGACGTTACTTCTGACTGACATTCAAAGTATTTCCAAACAAAACAAGACTAGCTTGCTCCTCCCCCTCCCTTATGTGATTCCGCACACAGAGACCATGTTTTTTACAGTGTGTTCTAGGGACAGACAGATACTGAGGAGATGTTTTTTACAGTGTGTTCAGGGGACAGGCAGCTAGCAGATAGTGAGGAGATGTTTTTACAGTGTGTCCAGGGGACAGGCAGCTAGCAGATAGTGAGGAGATGTTTTTTACAGTGTGTCCAGGGGACAGGCAGCTAGCAGATAGTGAGGAGATGTTTTTTACAGTGTGTCCAGGGGACAGGCAGCTAGCAGATAGTGAGGAGATGTTTTTTACAGTGTGTCCAGGGGACAGGCAGCTAGCAGATAGTGAGGAGATGTTTTTTACAGTGTGTCCAGGGGACAGGCAGCTAGCAGATAGTGAGGAGATGTTTTTTACAGTGTGTCCAGGGGACAGGCAGCTAGCAGATAGTGAGATTTTTTTACAGTGTGTTCTAGGGACAGGCAGCTAGCAGATAGTAAGGAGATGTTTTTTACAGTGTGTTCAGGGGACAGGCAGCTAGCAGATAGTGAGGAGATGTTTTTTACAGTGTGTTCAGGGGACAGGCAGTTATCAGATCACACCTTTTTAAGGTAGAATTGAAGCATATCTTGGAATGAGCGTGGGCCCAGTCTTTAAAAAAAAATTGGATCTGGATCAAATTGATCCGGATTTGGAAATCCCATGTTTTCAATTTTATCTATATAGCGCCAAATAAGTTATCTCACAGCGCTTTTCATAAAAGAGCAGGTCTAGACTGTAGTCTGTGATGTTATTTACAGGAACCCAACAATCCAGGCTATCCAGGATCACCTAATCCATCTTGCTTTTATGCCAGTTTTTTAAAGGAACATCGGATTGGATCACTGTGATCCAAGTACCAAATTTCAGGATTACCAAATCCTGTTTACCAACCTTAAATGAACCAACAGTGTAGCCTACTGGCTTAGCAAAGAACAGGTAAGCAAAAACCAGTTTTAATTTTAAAAAACACTAATAAACATTCAACATTCCATATTTTATGTTACAAAACAATACTATCCAATAGTCAAAAATCATTTACATCTCTGCACTCCATCTGTTCTCTGCAGTTGGGTAAGTACGATTTGTTCTTTACCCAATTTAATTTGAAAAATCCACCCATCCATCCATCTTCATCCGCTTATCCGGATTCGGGTCGCGGGGGCAGCAGCTCCAGTAAGGGACCCCAAACTTCCCTTTCCCGAGCCACATCAACCAGCTCCGACTGGGGGATCCCGAGGCGTTCCCAGGCCAGGTTGGAGATATAATCTCTCCACCTAGTCCTGGGTCTTCCCCGAGGCCTCCTCCCAGCTGGACGTGCCTGGAACACCTCCCTAGGGAGGCGCCCAGGAGGCATCCTTACCAGATGCCCGAACCACCTCAACTGGCTCCTTTCGACGCGAAGGAGCAGCGGCTCTACTCCGAGCTCCTCTCGGATGACTGAGCTTCTCACCCTATCTCTAAGGGAGACGCCAGCCACCCTCCTGAGGAAACCCATTTCGGCCGCTTGTACCCTGGATCTCGTTCTTTCGGTCATGACCCAGCCTTCATGACCATAGGTGAGGGTAGGAACGAAAATTGCCCGGTAGATCGAGAGCTTTGCCTTCTGGCTCAGCTCTCTTTTCGTCACAACGGTGCGATACATAGAATGTAATACCGCACCAGCTGCTCCGATTCTCCGACCAATCTCACGCTCCATGGTCCCCTCACTCGCGAACAAGACCCCAAGGTACTTAAACTCCTTCACTTGGGGTAAGGACTCACTCCCCACCTGAAGAAAGCACTCCATCGGTTTCCTGCTGAGAACCATGGCCTCAGATTTAGAGGTGCTGATCCTCATCCCAGCCGCTTCACACTCGGCGGCGAACCGATCCAGTGAGTGCTGAAGGTCACAGACCGATGATGCCATCAGAACCACATCATCTGCAAAAAGCAGCGATGAGATCCCGAGCCCACCAAACTGCAACCCCTCCCCGCCCCGACTACGCGTCGATATCCTGTCCATAAATATTACAAACAGGATTGGTGACAAAGCGCAGCCCTGGCGGAGGCCAACCCTCACCTGGAACGAGTCCGACTTACTGCCGAGAACCCGGACACAGCTCTCGCTTTGGTCATACAGAGATTGGATGGCCCTGAGAAGGGACCCCCTCACCCCATACTCCCGCAGCACCTCCCACAATTTCTCCCGGGGGACCCGGTCATACGCCTTCTCCAGATCCACAAAACACATGTAGACTGGTTGGGCATACTCCCAGGCCCCCTCCAAGATCCTTGCGAGAGTGAAGATCTGATCCGTTGTTCCACGGCCAGGACGGAATCCGCATTGTTCCTCTTCAATCCGAGGTTCGACTATCGGCCGAACCCTCCTTTCCAGCACCTTGGAGTAGACTTTACCAGGGAGGCTGAGAAGTGTGATACCCCTGTAATTGGCACACACCCTCTGGTCCCCCTTTTTGAAGAGGGGAACCACCACCCCGGTCTGCCACTCCTTAGGCACCGTCCCAGACTTCCACGCAATGTTGAAGAGTCGTGTCAACCAAGACATCCCCTCCACACCCAGAGCCTTCAGCATTTCTGGACGGATCTCATCAATCCCTGGGGCTTTGCCGCTGTGGAGTTGTTTGACTACCTCAGCGACTTCCACCAGGGAAATTGACGACAATCCCCCATCATCCTCCAGCTCTGCCTCTACCACAGAGGGCGTGCCAGCTGGATTTAGGAGTTCCTCAAAGTGCTCCTTCCACCGCTCTATTACCTCCCCAGTTGAGGTCAACAACGTCCCATCCTTGCTGTAAACAGCTTGGATGATTCCTCGCTTCCCCCTCCTGAGGTGGCGAACGGTTTTCCAGAAGCACCTTGGTGCCGACCGAAAGTCCTTCTCCATGTCTTCTCCGAACTTCTCCCACACCCGCTGCTTTGCCTCTGTCACGGCAGAGGCTGCAGCCCTTCGGGCCCGTCGGTACCTTGCAACTGCCTCCGGAGTCCTCCGGGATAACATATCTCGGAAGGACTCCTTCTTCAGTCGGACGGCTTCCTTGACCACCGGTGTCCACCAGGGTGTTCGTGGGTTACCGCCCCTTGAGGCACCTAAGACCCTAAGACCACAGCTCGCCGCCGCAGCTTCAGCAATGGAAACTTTGAACATTGTCCACTCAGGTTCAATGCCCCCAGCCTCCACAGGGATGCGCGAAAAGCTCCGCCGGAGGTGTGAGTTGAAAGTCCGTCGGACAGGGGCCTCCTCCAGACGTTCCCAATTTACCCGCACTACTCGTTTGGGCTTACCAGGTCTGTCCAGAGTCCTCCCCCATCCCCTGACCCAGCTCACCACCAGATGGTGATCAGTTGACAGCTCTGCCCCTCTCTTCACCCGAGTGTCCAAAACATACGGCCTCAGATCAGATGAAACGATTATAAAATCGATCATTGACCTTTGGCCTAGGGTGCTCTGGTACCACGTACACTTATGAGCATCCCTATGTTCGAACATGGTGTTTGTTATGGACAATCCATGACTAGCACAGAAGTCCAACAACAAACAACCACTCTGGTTCAGATCAGGGAGGCCGTTCCTCCCAATCACGCCTCTCCAAGTATCTCCATCATCGCCCACGTGTGCGTTGAAGTCCCCCAGCAGAACTATGGAGTCCCCTACTGGAGCCCCATACAGGACTCCATTCAAGGTCTCCAAGAAGGCCGAATACTCCGAACTCCTGTTTGGTGCATATGCACAAACAACCGTCAGAGTTTTCCCCCCCATCACCCGCAGGCGTAGGGAGGCGACCCTCTCGTCCACCGGGGTAAACTCCAACGCAGCGGCGCTCAGCCGGGGGCTTGTGAGTATCCCCACACCCGCCCGGCGCCTCACACCCTGGGCAACTCCGGAGTAGGACAGAGTCCAACCCCTATCCAGGAGTACGGTTCCAGAACCGAGACTGTGCGTAGAAGTAAGCCCCACCAGATCTAACTGGTAGCGCTCCACCTCCCGCACAAGTTCCGGCTCCTTCCCCCACAGAGAGGTGACGTTCCACGTCCCCAGAGCCAGCCTCTGCCGCCCGGGTCTGGTCCGTCGAGGTCCCTGACCTTCGCCGCCACCCATGTGGCTGCGCACCCGACCCCAGCGGTTCCTCCCACAGGTGGTGGGCCCATGGGATGGAGATAGGGGGGCCACGTAGCTTCTTCGGGCTGTGCCCGACCGGGCTCCGTGGCAAACCCGGCCACCAGGCGCTCGCTGACGAGCCCTCCGTCCAGGCCTGGCTCCAGACGGGGGCCCCGGGCCTCCTCCGGGCAGGGTCACTCCCTCTCTTCCTCGATTTTGCATAGGGCTTTTGAACCATTCTTTGTCTGGCCCCTCACCTGAGACCACTTTGCCATGGGAGACCCTACCAGGAGCACACAGCTCCAGACAACACAGCCCTCAGGTTCATAGGGACACACAAACCTCTCCACCACGATAAGGTGATGGTTCCCGGAGAAGTAATTTGAAAAATCCCAACTGAATCCACCCTTCGGATGGGATCAGGATAATCCTGTTTTTTTAGCTTTTGAAAAACCCATTTCAAAGATTTGGTCCATTCTGTCATCCAAAATTTTATTTTACTTTTGGAAAAACTGGACCCAGGCTGGTGGTGTGGAATAGTTAGATTCTGGTGGTGGTTACTCCTGTGGAGCCACTCTAGACTAAGGCACCCTAGCTCCCTATTCTTGACTGATCCTTACTCACCTCACCCTTGGAAAGGGAGCAGATGAGCAAAATTCCCAAAAATCTGGATTCATTCCTTCAAAGCATGTACTGAAATGGAATTGGAAACTTTCTCTCTTGGTCCTATTCGGTTGGAGAAGGAAAAAAGAATCTGTGGCAGTATGCAAGCAGATTGGGATTTTGTTTCCATGTCAAATATAGGATATTAATAACTATGCTTTGTGTTCATTCCTTATTGTGTATGTGTTTTTAGAGCAGCCAGTGGGTTAGCCAACTTTACAATCAGTGTGACTGCTTTCTTAGCTTTCTTATTAAATTAAAAAACATAATTTGAAACATATGTTATCGCTATTCTGCTATTTCAAATAGAATCAGGGTTCTGGCAATGGAAACTATGCAGGAGAAACTCTTTATTGATCCAAGCCAAAACATGGGTAACATGGACATCTAGTGTTCATTTACATTACTACATTCACACAATCAGAATATTTTATTGATCCCCTCAGGGAAATTATTTAGTTGTCGTTGCTTAGTCAAATTCAAGGTAAAATAAGAGTAGTGGAGAGGGTGGGAGGAGGTGTCCAGGGTGGAGGGTACTTTGGACAGCATCCTCCTCTCTGACACTGGCTTTAAGGAGTCCAGCTCCATACCAACATCAGCGGCCTTGTGAATCAGTTTGAGTCTGGTGTCCGCCACTCTTACGGCATTTTTCCAGAACATGGTACCTGCTCAACTCTACTTGGATTTTTGGGTTTCCATTGTGCAAAAAAAAAGTCCCTTGTACCTGCCAACAGGTACTTTCTTTAATATTACCTCCACTGAGGTTCCAAGCGAGTCAAGGCCAAAAGAAAAGAATAGAATGCCTTTATTGTCATTAAACATAAGTGCAGTACCTGTGCAATGAGATTGAAGCAACCCCTTTACAGTGTCAATATAAAAATATAAAATGTAAGTAGTACAGAAGAAGAAGAAGAAAAAAGGGGGGAACGTGGTGCACTGTTCCTGAGACCAACTCTATAAATATGTAAAATAGTAATAGTAACAAATAAAGGTTTTTCTTATCTTATCTTATAAAAAACATACCTTCATCGTTCTGTGTGTCCTGGTAGATCATGGCGCTGTTTTTACTACAGTTAAAAACACTACTGAGATGGTTTTTTTTTCAGGTTTGGCTTTTTGAACCCTGGGGTTGAGTCAGCTAATTAGACAGCTGTACAGCTAACTAGCTGACTAAGAGCTAACTAACGGTTACTTAAACAACAAGTAACGTTAGTCTAAAGTTAACGTCATCTGTCCAAATCACATCAATCAAATTCAACAATGAATGGAATGGTACTGAATCCTTCCATATTAAAATGTACCGTCCCTGAACCGTATTGTAGCCTATGTATCTGCTTAAGAATCGGATTGTCTTGTAAGGGAGAGATGCACATCCCTACAGAACGCTTGATCTGATTCTGCAGGTATTGACACTTTAGATTGATCACACATGCATATTATTCGTCTTTGCCAATTGGTGTGTTTGTGTGCATGTGTGTGTGCTGAACCGGGCAGGTATTTTAGGTTCTGGGTTGGCTCTAGACCAGATGATCAAAGACCTCATCCCTCCCAGCTGAATGGTAATCACAGGTTGACATTGTCATACATACATACAGTACATACATACATGTAAGTCCTTTTCGAAGCTGCAAAGATACAGACCTGGAGCCAGAGTCATCTTGTTTCTCCCTTTGCTATCAGCTGTCGTTGCAGGCAAAGAGTGCAACCCTCCACCTCCCTCCACCTCCAGTCTTCTACTCCAGCTAACCGGTCCAAAGCCTCCTTTGGTCTGGTCTTTGGGCTCCTTCGTTGCCACTAAATTCCAAAGGGGGGGGGGGGGGTCTGACGGTTCTCTACCCCTATATATAGAAATACGAAATATTAGATTAGATTAGATTCAACTTTATTGTCATTACACATGTACAGGTACAATGCAACGAAATGCAGTTTAGAGAGTTCAGAGAACCTCAGAGCCGCAGCTATTTAAAGTGCCGCCACACACACTCAGAAAAGGATATATGCAGATAGCGAGATAGAATACAAGACATAATAACATAATGCACAAGACTACATACATGAAGGAATAAATGGTTGTGTGCGAGATATGAGACACAGACAAGAAGCGCTGTTGAAAAACAGCACGGTACAGTCCAGCCTTGACTAGAGTGCGTGTGTGTTTGTGTGTATGTAGGTAAGAGACGCGGACTGACTGCGTTGTTCAAAACAGCCCAGCGCAGCCCGGCCTTGACCATGAAGTGACTCGGGAGGATGGGAAAAACAGAAGTCGAGGCAGTCAGAGGATACAGGGCGGGGGGGGGGGGGGGGAGAGTGTATGGTGTATGTGTGAGAATGGGTTGTGTGTGTGTGTTAGAGGATGGATACCCGACCCGAGCCCGACGGTACCCGACGGGACCCGACGGGTCGGGCCGGGTTCGGACAGATTTTTAGAAAGGATGCTCGGGTTCGGGTCGGGCTCGGTCACATCAGCGCGATAAGGCATTGAACATTTTGAATTTAAAACAGCTTAAAATAAATGTCAAATATTACCCTAACATCCGTCTTCCTGTGTGCGGACATGTGTTAAACTAGCTGTGACAACGAAAGACGTGCGTGTTAAGCTACATGTGGCAGCGCGACGATGGAAGATGTTAAAAAGAAGTTGGCCGCAGGAGATTTTAAAACTATTGAAAACGAAGGAAAGTCAGCTGTGCATTGATGCGCTCATCTGTTGACATTTCCCAATGCCTTCCTACAATTGCTTAATAAAAGCGGCTTTCACACAAACAAACGTACATGTGTCATTAGTATGAGAAACAAATGCGATTTTAACTGTCGGGCTCGGGTCGGGCTCGGACAGAAATATCTTAATGCCTGTCGGGCTCGGGTCGGGTTCGGTTACTGCTCTGTCGGGCGCGGGCCGGGCTCGGACAGAAAAATCCGGCCCGATCCGCACTCTAGTGTGTAAATGTAAATGTGCTGTATTTATATAGCGCTTTTCTAGTCTTAACGACTAGTCAAAGCGCTTTTACATCATACAGGATACATTCACCATTCACACACATTCATACACTGAGGCCGAGGCTGCCGTACAAGGTGCCACCCGCTCATCAGATAAACATGCACACACATTCACACTTGGGGTTCAGTCTTGCCCAAGGACACTTCGACATGGGACTGCAGGGCCAGGGATCAAACCACCAACCTTCCAATTGGCAGGCAACCACTCTACCACTGAGCCACAGCCGCCCTAATGTAATGTAATAGCAGTGTCAGTCTGTTTGTGTTGTTAAAAGCTCAGTTCATCCGCGAGACCTTAAACAATTTCATTCCAATTTAGGTTGACCCAGTGGAAATTTGTCCGAATCAATGTCCATCACTCAATTGTTACCGACCTCAGCGTCATACGAGCATCCAGTACATGTAGTGATTTTGTCAGTCCATCTACCTTCTCCGCCAGTCCGTGGTTACACGAAGCAACTCCACCGACTGGGCCCTGATGGAATCAATCCCCTTCTGCGCTTCCAAGGTCCGGTCTGAGATGTTGCAAGACAGTTCACTGGACTGGTCAGCCCTCAGATGTAAAACCTTCATCCTCTCAATCACTCCATGTAGGCACTCCTTAAGTTCCCCAGACAGCTGGTGGGTAAATTTGCTGGCGGCTGTCTTACCAATTCTACGATAGGTCAGTGAGACCCCAACTCCGATGATCAGGAGCCCCACCAACAGAATTCCAATTATCCAAATATCTTCAACGTCTTCCACAGTCAGAACGTCCAGGCAGACCGCTTGCCAATTCTCCCAGGAATCGCGAGCGTAGCCTGCAGGGAATGTCCCACTTGGACAAGACGGCTCCCCCGGAGAAGCATGTTTGGGTGAAAAAAATCTTGTCAATAGCGCTGAGCGACCAATTGACCAATTGGCAATATACAGTAGTTTCAGTTTAGTTTTTCTTCAAGGATTTTGAGTTTCAGTTTCCAAAAAACATTTGTTCACCGCTTGTTTTCATTTTTAGACTGACGGAAATTTGATCTAAGGAGCCTGACTACTGACACTTCCAATCTCAAAGTCAGATGTCGCAGTGTCTGAAGTATGGTTATGAATAAAAAGCATCATTCCTTTTGGCCTATCGGGGGTGCTGAATTTTGGGTTTCACATAGAATTTTTGTATTGTTTTTACAATACATCATGATATAGCTTATTTTGGCATAAATATCAGCCTAATAATACTATGTTATAACTATTGAAAGCAAGGTTACAAAAATCAGAAGCGCCGGAGTTGTGTCTAAAAGTGATCATCTGCAAAAAAATGTATTCCCATTGACTGTGCGTGGTCTGTTAAAGCTGCATCACCCCGTTTATGTATGTTCGCAGTTCACTATGTTCAAACCATGTCTCCAGCTTGTGTTACTGTATTTTGTCAACAGTTAACTTCATTAAATACTGTACGGTAAATTATTATATATATGTATGTTTGTACATGATCAAAGATCATACATGTGGTGTCAATACACTGTTCATGGTGATGACTTGGTCTCGACTACAACACTGCACAATCCATTCAGCCTCTTTTTTCTAATGCAAAACAGCTATTTTGTAAGTATTTTTCTTTGTTTATTTCATATTAATGTATAATACGTTCACGTGTGCACCATTCACCAAGGCAAATTCCATGTAAGTAACAAACCCTTTTCTGTTTCTTATTCTTAACAACCAAAGTTAATCTCTACACTGTATTGACCTGGAATTATTGAGTATGACATAAAAAGTATATTTTGATGTTGTATATGACTCAGAGTTAAAGGAAGAAGCCATTTAAGAACCAGCATCTGTCCATACAAATGTACTAACTGCAGTGAAGTCAGAAGAAGGCAGGATGTTATTAATCCCTGATGGCTGTCACTATGCCAGGGACAGGAAATACCTTTTCCGGCCCAGGGATTGGTCTCTTGCATGTGGATTTCAGTAGTGCTGGCAAAAGCGGTGGACAACATGGAGACTGGACATACTTTTTCAGGCTCATGGATTTGCCTTTTGCTTGTGATTTCAGTTGTGCTGGCAAAGGCAGTGGACAACACGGAGGGGAATACAGCCGCTTCTGAGGTGAGACGTGCAAGGCAAAGGTTTTAGGTTGTATCGAAGTAGTAGGATGGGTATAATCAACTGTCTCGGTCATGTCTTTTTACCAGGAAATTACTCCAAATCGGGTTTCCCTACCCTGATACCACGTTTGTCCAGGCATTTTTAGAACCATCTAAACCAACAAAAGGGGGTTTCTTAGAACTATAAAAAAGGTTTCTCAGTCCAAAAATGCAAAAAAGGTACAGGGGCATACTAATAAATTAAAAACCTTTACAAATATCTTTTCAACATTTGGTTATGCATTTTTAATAAAGGTGCATTTGCATGTTAATTCACTAGGAAACTTCTTTGGTTTAAACAAAAGAATTGTTTTATAAGGCATAAGATTTTATTTTTCAGAAGCACACGACTACATTAAAGCATGTTATTGTATAACAGTTGGGTATTTGACACATTGGGTCTTCAACACTGGGATTGTCTGGGTTGTTTCAAGAGATGCATACATATTTTTATATTAGTGTATTTCACTTGTAAAATGTTTTTTATATAGTATTTTGTTTCGCTGTTGGGTATGTTATTCTATTTAATGCTCTGTGCTTTGTGGTCTTATTTCATTTAATGTTCTGCTAATTTTTTTTATCTTGAGTTTCCCCATGTGATACATGCCGTTTTAAAGCTGCCTTGTGAATAATGTGTAGTTTTATTTCCTAGTATTATTACCTATTCAGTCTAATTGAGTTAGCTGTCTTTGATCATCTCCAGAAAGCCGTCCGTCAGTCCCAGTCTCTGTGTGCTGGGGAACAGGAGTATGTTCACAGGAGGAAACGAGTAGTTCTGGAGTCCCTCATCAGCCTGGGAATCAACTGTACTACAGTAAGAACAAAAACCTCTCACACTTCAGGAAAGACAATTTCTTTTTTGTCTTTCTGTTTCTATTTTCTTTCTTTTTTCATCTAAGAAATAAAACTTATTTTTGTTAAGTAATGTATCGCCAGACATTGCCATTGTCTTGGCCAAGAATTTGCCCTTGAAAAAGACTAAAGCTGATATACCAAGTACGCTCTGAGCCTGTTCGACGGGAAATAACTCAATGCCAGCAACTGTAATCCCAATCATGAGAATTGGATTTATGATTAGGTGATATTCTGTGTACTGCTGAAACTTGTTACAGATACTTTTAGATATTATCTAAAAGACTGATATTATATATAAGAAATGTAATTTAAAAGGTCCCAGACCTTAGTGGTCCCCTAATACTGTATCTGAGGTCTCTTTTATATAGACCATAGTGGTCCCCTAATACTGTATCTGAAGTCTCTTTTATATAGACCTTAGTGGTCCCCTAATACTGTATCTGAAGTCTCTTTCCCAAAATTCAGCCTATTATGTGCCATTTCTGAGTCTGTAGCTTTTGAGAATGGGAAGGGGTGGGGGTGGCCTTGTCCAACTGCCACTTTGCTCATTGGAAATCCATGATGTCCATGAGGTAACCTTGCCCCTCATGACCTCATAAGGGGCAATATTCCAGATCGGCCCATCTGAGCTTATATTTTCTCAAATGCAGAGCAGGATACCCAGGGCTCGGTTTACACCTATCTCCATTTCTAGCCACTGGGGGACCATAGGCAGGCTCGGGGAACTCATATTAATGTTAAAAAACCTCAAAGTGAAATTTTCATGCCATGGGACCTTTAATATGTGACATCATATACTCAAATACACACAACTATATGTTAGCATGTCTGGATTAAGGACCAAAAGCAAAACAATGTGGTTAAACCAATATTCTATTATTGTTCTATACAGTGTTGTTCTATATCTAATACAGCTTTAAACCAGGCTGTAGATGGTGCTTCTGGGTCTGAAAAGTGAAGCCAATACAGATGTGCCTTAATTAAACCTACATTCAATTCAATTTTATTTATAGTATGAATTCATAACAAGCATTATCTCGAGACACTTTACAGATAGAGCAGGTCTAGACCACACTCCAGAATTCACAAGGACCCAACAGTTCTAGTATTTTCCTACAGAGCAAGCAACAGTGCGACAGTGGCGAGGAAAAACTTCCTTTTAGGCAGAAACCTCGGACAGACCCAGGCTCTTGGTAGAAGGTGTCTGATGACCGGTTGGGGTTACAATGAAGAGTGGCAATAACAGTCACAAAAAATAGTAGTATGTAGTAATTCTTTGTAGTAGTTCATGGCATAGCAGGGCACTGTGCAGCATTACAAGGCACAGCAGGACGTAGCAGGGCACCGCACAGCATAGCAGGACATAGCAGGGCACAGCAGAGAGTAGCAGGACGTAGCAGGGCACCGCAGAGCGTAGCAGGACGTAGCAGGGCACCGCAGAGCGTAGCAGGACGTAGCAGGGCACCGCAGAGCGTAGCAGGACGTAGCAGGGCACCGCAGAGCGTAGCAGGGCACCGCAGAGCGTAGCAGGTTGTAGCAGGGCACAGCAGAGCGTAGCAGGATGTAGCAGGGCACAGCAGAGCGTAGCAGGATGTAGCAAGACGTGTAGCGGGACCATGGCGACAGCTGCAACCATGATTTTGGGGCCTCCCTGATCCAAGGAAACACGCTGGGGGAAAAAGAACATAAGGACTCCGGGGAATGACTCCCCGGAACTAGGTTAGTAACAAGCATTTCTAGGACATGGATGCACATAAATGGAAAGAACTCGGTGTGTCAAAGGAAGTCCCCCAGCAGTCTAAAACTATAGCAGCATAACTAAGAGAGACAGGTTAAAGAGAGGAGCCTGGCCAGGCTAGAACTCTCCCCAACCAGATCCCATCCCTCTGTCTTGAGGAGATGGGAAGGGAGAGAGAGTGAGATCCATCCCTCTGTCTGGAGGAGGTGGATGAGAGAGAGAAAGAGATCCATCCCTCTGTCTAGAGGAGGTGGATGAGAGAGAGAAAGAAAGAGAGAGAGAGAGAGAGAGAGAGAGAGACATCATCCCCCTGTCTACATCCATCCCTCTGTCTAGAGGAGGTGGATGAGAGAGAGAGAGAGAGAGAGAGAGAGAGAGAGAGAGAGAGATCATCCCTCTGTCTAGAGGAGGTGGATGAGAGAGAGAGAGAGAGAGAGATCCATCCCTCTGTCTAGGACAGGGGTGTCAAACTCATTTTCACGGAGGGCCACATCAGCATAATGGCTGTCCTCAAAGGGCCAGATGTAATTTATAAATTTAACTAAATGTAATCGAATGTAATGTAAAATAAATGTAACTACTACTTAATGTTAAATAACTCATTATTTATTATAACTTATTCAAGTGACAATTACAGTTGCATAGAAAACATATGTTTGCTTGTTGCTCTAACATAAATCCTTTTAAATTTTGTCAACTTATGAAAACCACAACTCCATTAATGAAGGATCAAACTGTCCAAGTGAATAAAGAAAAATAACATAAAACTGAGCTGCAAAGAACATGTATGACACATGTAGCATTTTACAAAAAAGGCTGCACACAGCCTGGCATCCAACTGATGGTATGATGACAACAATTTGTCTGCATACACACATAAGACCTGCAAACATGAAATAATTACAACAGCAGCTACACATAAATAATATGTAATCAACTAAAAATACCAAAATAAAGGTTGACTCAGTTCACAACTATATTGGTCAAGTGTTTCGGTTAGTCTTTGATGAAGAGATGCTGCCTGTCCTTGAACACACAAAAGAGCAATGTCTTCCCTGAGCTCCCTGAGCTAAAAAAAAAGAAAAAAATCGCTTGAGGACTTTGCTATTACTCAGCCACCGCACTTCAGTATGGTGCAGCACATCCCCGTGTTCCGAGCCCATCTCCAGCAAAAACTGCTGGAACTGACGGTGATTCAGGCCACACGCCTGAGTGAAGTTCACTGTTTTCATGACTGTGGTCACAATGTCCTCCATCCCCAGCACCTTCCCACACAAAGCTTCTTGATGGATAATGCAACGATACGTTATCAGAGGCGTGTGACAGTTCATTTTTTGCATTTTCCCCTTCATTAGTCCAACCAAGCCCACTTTTCCTCCACACATTGCCGGTGCACCGTCTGTAGTTAATCCTACCAAGTTTTCCCACTGCAATGCATTTTTACTTACGGACTTCTCTACCGCATCAAAAATGTCCTGTCCCGTCGTGGTCCCATGCATTGCAGCCACATCCAACAGCTCCTCAGTGATAGAGAGGTCCGACTTTACACCTATAATAAAAATGGATAACTGCGCTGTGTCCGTGTTATCTGTGCTTTCATCAACAGCTAATGAAAAAGCTATGTAGCTGCGTGTCTCCTCGGCCAGCTGTGTTGTAAGATTTTCTGCTAGTTCCTTCACTCGGTCGGCGATGGTGTTTCTTGATAAACTGACATTTTTAAAAGTCTGTAACTGGTCGGGACACACTTGCTCACAGACCTTCAGCATGCACTGCTTCAAAAACGCTCCCTCTGAAAAGACTTGGAAGCGTGGGCGATTTATTCAGCCACAATGAAGCTAGCTTTCACCGCGGCCTCGTTTTTGGCTGTGGATTTTATGAACAAATTCTGCTGCGACCGCAGTTTGCCTTTTAATTCTTGGGCAATTTGTTGCTTTTCTTGAAGGCTAGCTTTAGCGTACTTAGCTCCGTGTTTGGTGTCAAAATGTCGACACAGATTGTACTCTTTGACAACCGACACCGCCTCGTAACACAAAAGACATACCGGTCTTTCTCCTTGAAGCACAAAGTATTCGCCTTCCCATCTTTCTTGAAACAGTCTTCCGTCTGCATCAACTTTTCTCTTTCTGGACATTTTGGGATCATTATTTATATCTCAATTCCACTCGTTGGCATGGACACTGCCGCGGCTAGCGTAGTCGAAATGCATTGTGGGAAATGTAGTTTTTGGTCAAAGCACGCTCTTAATTTATTTTTTGGTATTTAATTTTAGACACTCAAAACTTTTAAGCTCTCGCGGGCCACATAAAATGACATGGCGGGCCACATCTGGCCCGCGGGCCTTGAGTTTGACACATGTGGTCTAGGAGTCGGATGAGAGAGAAAGAGATCCATCCTTCTGTCTAGAGGAGGTGGATGAGAGAGAGAGAGAGAGAGAGAGCTCCATCCCACTGTCTAGGAGGTGGATGAGAGAGATAGAAATCCATCCCTCTGTCTAGAGGAGGTGGATGAGAGAGAGAGAGAGAGAGAGAGAGAGAGATCCATCCCTCTGTCCATACGAGGTGGATGAGAGAGATAGAAATCCATCCCTCTGTCTAGAGGAGGTGGATATGAGAGAGAGAGAGAGAGAGAGAGAGAGAGAGAGAGAGAGAGAGAGAGAAATAATTCAATTTATTTATATAGTGCTTAATCACAACAACAGTTATCTCTTTGCCTATAGCAGCGTAACTAACTATAAGCTTTGTCAAAGAGGAAAGTCTTAAGTCTACTCTTAAATGTGGAGACGGTGTCTGCCTCCTGAACCCAAACTGGAACCTGGTTCCACAGGAGAGGAGCCTGATAGCTGAACGCTCTGGCCCCCATTCTACTTTTAGAGACTCTAGGAACCACAAGTAACCCTGCATTCTGGGAGCGTAGTGCTCTTGTAGGGCAGTAAGGTACTATGAGCTCTTTAAGATAAGATGGTGCCTGACCATGAAGAGCTTTGTAGGTGAGAAGCAGGATTTTAAATTCTATTCTGGATTTTACAGGAAGCCAGTGCAGAGAAGCTAAAACAGGAGAGATGTGATCTCTTTTCCTGGTTCCTGTCAGAACACGTGCTGCAGCATTCTGGATCAGCTGAAGAGTCTTTGTGGACTTTTTTGAGCAGCCTGATAATAAAGAATTGCAGTAATCCAGCCTAGAAGTAACAAATGCATGGACTAGTTTTTCTGCATTATTTTTAGACAAGATATTCCTGATTTTTGCAATATTACGTAGGTGAAAAAAGGCGGTCCTTGAAATTTGCTTTATGTGAGAATTAAAGGACAAGTCCTGATCAAAGATAACTCCAAGATTCCTCACAGTGGTGCTGGAGGCCAGGGTGATGCCATCTAGAGTAACTATCTCTTTGGATAATGCGTCACGGAGGTGCTTGGGCCCCAGAACAATAACTTCAGTTTTGTCTGAGTTTAACATTAGAAAATTACAGCTCATCCAGGTTTTAATATCCTGAAGGCATATTTGAAGTTTAGCTAACTGATTAGTTTCATCCGGCTTGATCGATAGATATAATTGAGTATCATCTGCATAACAATGAAAGTTTATGGAGTGTTTCCTGATAATATTGCCTAAAGGAAGCATATATAGAGTGAACAGGATTGGACCGAGCACAGATCCTTGTGGGACTCCATAACTAACTTTGGCGTGCACGGAGGATTCATCGTTAACATGAACAAACTGAGATCAATCTGATAAATAAGACTTAAACCAGCTTAGAGCAGTTCCTTTAATGCCGATTAAATGTTCCAATCTCTGTAATAAGATATGATGGTCAATGGTATCAAATGCAGCACTAAGATCTAATAACACCAGTACAGAGATAAGTCCTTTGTCTGATGCAATTAGGAGGTCATTAGTAATTTTCACAAGTGCTGTTTCTGTGCTATGATTAACTCTAAATCCTGACTGAAAATCCTCAAATAAGCTGTTGCTATGCAGGAAGTCACACAGCTGTTTGGCGACTACTTTCTCAAGAATCTTAGAAAGAAATGGAAGATTGGATATAGGTCTATAGTTGGCTAAAACATTTGGATCAAGGTTGGGCTTTTTCAGAAGAGGTTTAATTACAGCTACTTTAAAGTGCTGTGGTACATAGCCTTTTAATAAAGACAGATTGGTTATATCTAGTAGAGAAGTGATGACTAAGGGTAAAACTTCTTTAAGTAGCCTAGTTGGGATGGGGTCTAAGAGGTAGGTTGATGGTTTAGATGAAGAAATAATTGAATTAAATTGATAAAGATCAAGTGAAGCAAAGCAGTCTAAACATACATCTGGTTTTACATCTGTTTCTAAGGTTCCTGAGCTTAGAGATAAGTCAGTGCCAGTTAAAGGCAGGTCTTTAATTTTGCTTCTAATAGTTATAATTTTATCATTGAAGAATCTCATGAAGTTGTTACTGCTAAGAGCTATGGGAATACTTGGCTCAGTAGAGCTGTGACCTGCCGTTAGCCTGGCTACAGTGCTGAAAAGAAACCTGGGGTTGTTCCTATTTTCTATTAACGACGAGTAGTACGCTGCTCTGGCATTACGGAGGGCCTTCCTATACGTTTTAAGACTATCTTGCCAAATTAAACAAAAATTTTCTAGTTTGGTGGAACGCCAAATTTTCTCAAGTTTCCGCGATATTTGCTTTAATTTGCGAGTTTCAGTGTTATACCATGGAGCTAACCGTCTTTGTTTAATTATCTTCTTTTTTAGAGGGGCAACAGAGTCAAGTGTCATTCGCAGCGAGCCTGCTGCACTAACAACAAAATGATCGATTTGGGAGGCACTATAATTAGCATAGGAGTCCTCCGTTACTTTGTGACTTGGTAATGAATTAAAAGCTGATGGAACCACATCCTTAAATTTAGCTACAGCACTATCAGATAGACATCTTGTATAGAAGGTTTTGCCTAAAGGCGTGTAGTTCAGCAGTATATACTCAAAAGTTATCAAACAGTGGTCAGATAGAAAGGGATTCTGTGGGAACACTATTAAATATTCAATTTCAACACCATATACCAGAACAAGATCGAGGGTGTGGCCAAAACGGTGAGTCGGTTTATGAACACTTTGAGAGAAGCGAATAGAATATAATAGAGAGATAAACGCAGTACTAAGGCTGTCATTCTCATCGTCCACGTGAATACTAAAATCCCCTACAATAAGAACTTTGTCCGTTTTTAGCACTAAATTTGACAAAAACTCTGCAAATTCAGATAAGAATTCAGAGTATGGACCAGGTGCTCGGTACACTATAACAAATAGAACTGGTTGCAGTGATTTCCAACTTGGGTGTGAAAGACTAAGAACAAGACTTTCAAATGAGTTATAATTCAGTTTAGGTTTATAGCTGATTATTGGACTAGAATCAAAGATAGCTGCAACTCCACCTCCTCGGCCTGTGCCTCGAGGAATGTGAGTATTAATATGACTGGGGGGGGGTGGATTCATTTAGACTAACATATTCTCCATCACCCAGCCAGGTTTCAGTAAGACAAAATAAATCAATATTAGAATCTAATATTAATTCATTTACTAGTACACTTTTCGAAGAGAGAGATCTGATGTTTAAGAGTCCACATTTAATTCTCCTATTCTTTTGCACTATTGCACTTGTAGTTTTAATTGTTATGAGGTTTTCATGCACAGCTCCTCTTCTGTTTACCTTTGATTTAAATAATTTCAATGGTCGGGGGGCAGACACCGTCACTATGGGGTTTTGACTAGGTAACCCCTGGAATGGAGGAGCAGAGAAGTGTGTTTGACTGCGACTCTGCCTCCTGGTCCCAACTCTGGATTGTCAAGGATTAGGTCCACTCATAAACTTGTCAGTATTTCTAGAAATGAGAGCTGCTCCATCATAAGTGGGATGAATGCCGTCCCTCCGAATCCGACCAGGTCTTCCCCAGAAAGACTGCCAGTGATCTACAAAGCCCACATCATTATCTGGACACCACCTCGATAGCCAGCGGCGAAATGACGACATGCGGCTATACATGTCATCACTGGTTAGATATGGCAGGGGTCCACAGAAAACTACGGTGTCCGACATTGACTTTGCGTATGTACACACCGATTCAACATTGATCTTGGTGACCTCCGTTTGGCGTAACAGGGAGTCATTAACGACAACGTGAATAACAATCTTACTGTATTTACGTTTATCCTTAGCCAGCAGTTTCAAGTAAGACTCAATGTCGCCCGCTCTAGCCCCCGGGATGCACTTAACTATGGCTGCTGGCTTCGCTAACTTCACGTTTCTCAAAATGGAGCTGCTGATAACCAGAGTTGGTTTCTCAGCGGGTGTGTCGCTGAGTGGGGAAAATCTGTTAGAAACGCTAACAGGCTGGTGGTGGTGCGTGGCCTTTGATACGAACAGTCACCCAGGAACCTTTTCCTGGCTGCTCAGGAGTTGCCGGGGGACGGCTACCAGAGGCTAACTCAGGCCGGCCCGCACCGACTACCGGGGGGTGGCTAGCTACAGTAGCTAACGACTGATCTATCATGGTGTAGATCCGGACTTCTAACTTACTAAGCCTCGCCTCCATGTCTATAAATAAACTACACTTGTTACACATACCATTGTCGCTAAAGGATGCAGAGGAGTAACTAAACATCTCACACATCGAACAAGAGAAAGTAGGAGAGGGAGAGAGACGACATGGCTAACTGCTAAGCTAAAGTTGCTAGCAGCTAAGCTAAAGTACGGTAGCGTTAGCTACCAAGCGTTCAAAACAACTGTTATTTAACAAAAGTCGCTTAAAAATGAAAAGATCTGTGAGTGCTTAGGCAGAACTACTATAAGAATAACTGTTTAGTGGACAGTTAGCCGCTGTAATAGCAAATCTAACAAACTGAACTGGTATTTAGTGAGCAATAACACGCTACCAACTTGCTACCAACACACAAGCACTGGAAACGGAAATGAGTCAGGTACGCTTACCGTAGGTACGTCAGCTTCCTGATGATTGATGGGGATGTCTTATTTCCACCAGGAGGCGACACTAATTGCAAAAAGAAATAAACATTTTTGTAACCAGTTTATGGTCTTACTCGCTACTTTCAATGCTTTAGGACAGAGGCTGAGCAATGCTAACCATGACACTGGCAGACATTTTGACTGGCTTTTCATAGCAGGAAAAGGACAGCTGAAATTGTTCACCTTAACGATGGCTCAGTTCCAGTTAGTATGCGGTTAGAAGATGGCTGTGTCTCATGTGACCTTGTTATCTGTGACTATACAAATCACAACATGTAAATAGGAACATGTTGGCTTTAGTTTGTCACTTACTGGGAGCAGTAGTGTTATGGTTTGGGGTTCTTTATTGGGGTTGTTTTTCCCATCTGGCTTCCTTGTATTTGTTTCTTTGCCTTCTCTCCGGTCCTGTGTGGTTTTCGGTCTTGTGATTCCCCGTTAAAGTGTCTGTTTGTTCTACTTCCTGTTTTATCTTGATAGTCTAGTTTCCTGTCCTGTCTAACCTTGTCTAACTTCATGTTTGTCTGTCTGATTGTCCAGCCCCGCCCTAATGTGATGCACCTGACGTCTCACCTGTTCCCTGTTACCTCATCACCTCATGTATTTAACCCCAGTGTTCCTCTTGTCTTGTGTCAGATTGTCCTGCTTGTTTGCTCAGTCTTCATGAGAGTCTTGGCGTGCGTCGTCGTCGTCGTCGTCGTCGTCGTCGTCGTCGTCCTCCAGTCTTTGTATGTTTTCCCGTGCTGGATTCTTATTTTTGGCTTCCCCGGACCTGTTTCTGGGCTTCTTTCATGTGGGACTCTTTATTTGTTTTATCGTTCCTGGATTTTGCCAGCGCCTGTTGCTTCCTGTGTTTGCCTTAGTCTTCTGCAATAAACTTCTGTTTGCCCCCGCCTGCCTGCCTGCCGTCTTCATCCCTGCATTTGGGTCCAATCCTCATTCCCCCATAACAAGTAGGCTAGTTGGAGCTGGTTACCTGCAGCATCTGTGCTAGGCTAAGCTCATGCTAGGGGAAAGGTATGTATCCACTTGTCTAACTCTGGGGGTAACAATAATAATAATAAGCTAAAGTCCCAATAAGTCGTCGTGTTCCTTTAAACTTTGATCCTCTCCCTGTGTGTGAATTGGAACATTTTGGTCACCTACAAATATCTTATTCAATGTACAGAAGCACCTTGCCAACCAAGCTAGCTAGCACGAGCATTAGCTTGTTTGACCCATTTTCCTATATCAATGTTCTTTTTAACTACCCAATTGTAATTACCCAAAATAACATGATTGATTCCAAACAACGTCTTTGGCAAGTACAAGTCTCTACTTTCATTCATTTTGGGGGTCTTATTCAATTTTATAGCATTTAAAAAAAAATTTGAGTGTTTTTGAAATAGTATTGAGTAAAAGTTGACATATTCCAGTCTGTGATTATCCATCAACATACTTTAATTTTAGCTTAAATAATTCCTAATTTCCGCTTTTCTAACTCATAATTAAATATAAATATATAAATGAGGTTTATTGACCATAAATTCCAAAAATAACTGTAAAACTGAAGTTAATAAGTTAGTGTTACGTAGTGTTGAAAACATCAAAAGTGTTTTCAGTTTTGATGGGAAGACAACACAAGGGTTAATAGTCTTACATCTTTCTTGGCCTTCTTTATTAGACAACTTTGTAACAACAATATTGAATAATATCCATCCATCTTCATCCGCTTATCCGGTATCGGGTCGCGGGGGCAGCAGCTCCAGTAGGAGACCCCAAACTTTGCTTTCCCGAGCCACATCAACCAGCTCCGACTGGAGGATCCCGAGGCGTTCCCAGGCCAGGTTGGAGATATAATCTCTCCACCTAGTCCTGGGTCTTCCCTGAGGTCTCCTCCCAGCTGGACGTACCTGGAACACCTCCCTAGGGAGGCGCCCAGGAGGCATCCTTACCAGATGCCCGAACCACCTCAACTGGCTCCTTTCGACGCGAAGGAGCAGCGGCTCTACTCCGAGCTCCTCTCGGATGACTGAGCTTCTCACCCTATCTCTAAGGGAGACGCCAGCCACCCTCCTGAGGAAACCCATTTCAGCCGCTTGTACTCTGGATCTTGTTCTTTCGGTCATGACCCAGCCTTCATGACCATAGGTGAGGGTAGGAACAAAAATTGCCCGGTAGACCAAGAGTTTTGCCTTCTGGCTCAGCTCCCTTTTCGTCACAACGGTGCGATAAACAGAATGTAATGCCGCACCAGCTTCTCCGATTCTCCGGCCAATCTCACGCTCCATGGTCCCCTCACTCGCGAACAAGACCCCAAGGTACTTAAACTCCTTCACTTGGGGTAAGGATTCACTCCCTACCTGAAGAAAGCACTCCATCGGTTTCCTGCTGAGAACCATGGCCTCAGATTTAGAGGTGTTGATCCTCATCCCAGCCGCTTCACACTCGGCTGCGAACCGATCCAGTGAGAGCTGAAGGTCACAGACCGATGACGCCATCAGGACCACATCATTTGCAAAAAGCAGCGATGAGATCCCGAGCCCACCGAACTGCAACCCTTCCCCGCCCCGACTACGCCTCGATATCCTGTCCATAAATATCACAAACAGGATTGGTGACAAAGCGCAGCCCTGGCGGAGGCCAACCCTCACCTGGAACGAGTCCGACTTACTGCCGAGAATGAGGACATAGCTCTCGCTTTGGTCATACAGAAATTGGATGGCCCTGAGAAGGGACCCCCTCACCCCATACTCCCGCAGCACCTCCCACAATTTCTCCCGGGGGACCCGGTCATATGCCTTCTCCAGATCCACAAAATACATGCAGACTGGTTGGGCATACTCCCCCTCCAAGATCCTTGCGAGAGTGAAGATCTCATCTGTTGTTCCACGGCCAGGACGGACTCCGCATTGTTCTTCTTCAATCCGAGGTTCGACTATCGGCCGAACCCTCCTTTCCGGCACCTTGGAGTAGACTTTACCTGGGGAGGTTGAGAAGTGTGATAAACCCTGTAATTGGCACACACCCTCTGGTCCCCCTTTTTGAAGAGGGGAACCACCATCCCGGTCTGCCACTCCTTAGGCACCGTCACAGACTTCCACGCAATGTTGAAGAGGCGTGTCAACCAAGACAGCCCCTCCACACCCAGATCTTTCATCATTTCTGGACGGATCTCATCAATCCCTGGGGCTTTGCCGCTGTGGAGTTGTTTGACTACCTCAGCCACTTCCACCAGGGTAATTGACGACAATCCCCCATCATCCTCCAGCTCTGCCTCTACCACAGAGGGCATGCCAGCTGGATTTAGGAGTTCCTCAAAGTGCTCCTTCCACCACTCTATTACCTCCGCAGTTGAGGTCAACAACATCCCATCCTTACTGTATACAACTTGGATGATTCCTCGCTTCCCCCTCCTGAGGTGGCAAACGGTTTTCCAGAAGCACCTTGGTGCCGACCGAAAGTCCTTCTCCATGTCTTCTCCGAACTTCTCCCACACCCGCTGCTTTGCCTCTGTCACGGCAGAGGCTGCAGCCCTTTGGGCCCGTCGGTACCTTGCAACTCCTTCCGGAGTCCTCCGGGATAACATATCCCGGAAAAACTCCTTCTTCAGTCGGACGGCTTCCCTGACCACCGGTGTCCACCAGGGTGTTTGGGGGTTACCGCCCCTTGAGGCACATAAGACCCTAAGACCACAGTTCGCCGCCGCAGCTTCAGCAATGGAAACTTTTAACATTGTCCACTCAGGTTCAATGCCCCCAGCTTCCACAGGGATGCACAAAAAGCTCCGCCGGAGGTGCGAGTTGAAAGTCCGTCGGACAGGGGCCTCCTCCAGACGTTCCCAATTTACCCGCACTACGCGTTTGGGCTTACCAGGTCTGTCCAGAGTCCTCCCCCATCCCCTGACCCAACTCACCACCAGATGGTGATCAGTTGACAGCTCTGCCCCTCTCTTCACCTGAGTGTCCAAAACATACGGCCTCAGATCAGACGAAACGATTATAAAATCAATCATTGACCGTTGGCCTAGGTTGCTCTGGTACCAAGTACACTTATGAGCATCCCTATGTTCCAACATGGTGTTTGTTATGGACAATCCATGACTAGCACAGAAGTCCAACAACAGACAACCACTCTGGTTTAGATCAGGGAGGCCGTTCCTCCCAATCACGCCTCTCCAAGTATCTCAATCATCACCCATGTGTGCGTTGAAGTCCCCCAGCAGAACTATGGAGTCCCCTACTGGAGCCCCATACAGGACTCCATTCAGGGTCTCCAAGAAGGCCAAATACTCCGAACTCTTGTTTAGTGCATATGCACAAACAGTCAAAGTTTTCCCCCCTATCACCGGCGTAGGGAGGCAACCCTCTCATCCACCGGGGTAAACTCCAACGCAGCGGCGCTCAGCCGGGGACTTGTGAGTATCCCCACACCCGCCCGGCGCCTCACACCCTGGGCAACTCCGGAGTAGGACAGAGTCCAACCCCTATCCAGGATTATGGTTCCAGAACCGAAACTGTGCGTAGAGGTAAGCCCCACCAGATCTAACTGGTAGAGCTTCACCTCCCGCACAAGTTCCCGGCTCCTCCTGATGAGCCCGCCGTCTGGGCCTGGCTCCAGACGGGGGCCCCGGGCTTCCTCCGGTCATGGTCTCTCGATCTCTTCCTCGTTTAATCATAGGATTTTTGAACCATTCTTTGTCTGGCCCCTCCCCTGAGACCACTTTGCCATGGGAGACCCTACCAGGAGCACAAAGCTCCAGACAACACAGCCCTCAGGTTCATAGGGACACACAAACCTCTCCACCACGACAAGGTGATGGTTCCCGGAGAGGAACCATAAATAATATCTGATGTGAAAAATGTGCTTTGGTATGTCTCAGTTAAAACTCCATTTTGTATTTCTGTGACGGCATATGCTTTGTACCACGGGACCATTGTCAGACTGAGCTCTGCTGACCTCCTGTCTGAAGATCTGATACTTGATTCAAAAACCTACATTCCTTCTTCCTAACCCCCTTTTTGAAATCGCTAAGCCACAAAGACATTCTCCTATACGTAGGCAAAGTAATCCTCTTTCCATCCTGTTTCCACAAGGATTCCGTTCCCCACATCGCTCTGTTGGCATCAGGTGGGGGTCAGAGGGCAGCGGTGGGCCTAGTTGGTTCCCTCTATCAGATGGAAAAGGAACATCTGTTGGACAGTCTGCTCTACCTGGGATCGGTTTCTGGATCAACATGGTAACAATCCCACTTACACACAAAGTTTGTGTATTCTTTACTGTGAAGAAAGTACAGCAAAACATTCTTTAAAGATGCCCTGCCACATTTTTTTTAAATCTGTGAGGTCCATATGTGTGTTTGTGTGTGTGTGTGTGTGTTATGTGGTGAATGTGAAGATGAACTGCTAACTCCTCTGTCAGCTCTAGCCACTGAAAAGAAATAAGAGGAGAAATCAGGCCAATCACAACAGCTGGTCAGTCTGATGTCATGCTGCCTGAGCTCATTATCATTCATGAGTTGGGTAAAGGATGTTGATAGCCAGGCTCTCATTGGCTAGCACAGCCTCCCGATACGATATTATCATGATACATATGCCACAATACAATATTATTGCAATTTTAAACATGTTGCAATATTCTGTAATATATTGTAATATACCTTTTTTACAACTTCTAATTTTTCCCAATTTCAAATTATGTCCCCAAAAGGAAACTTTGTCAACATCTGTTTTATCTGTTTGTTCATATCACTTCAGTTTTATTGCTGCAGAATGGGATTGTCAAGCAGACAAACTGACCAACACATACTGTATATAATAATAGATCTTACTTGGCGCCTGTGTCTCGATACAGTATTGCCACTGATACTACGCTGTATCGATTTTTTTCCCCCACCCCTATTGGCTAGGTGTTAGTCAATCAGATTCAAGCAGCTTGGCTGGTTGAATATTAATGAGAACTGGCACAAAAGGAGCTGAGTCTTCCTGCAGGCTTTCTATACCACGTTAGAATTGCTTGAAACAAGGTAACCAAGGCATTTTCTCCTCAAAAAATGTTCCAGAGTCTATGGTAGAACTTCAGACATTACCACAAAGTAATGAAATACGTGTGGCAGGGCACCTTTAATTTATAGCTGTATTTAACTGTGTAAACTTGCCACTGTAACACTGTAACCACGAAATGAGTCAACAGTTAACCGTGTGGTCATAGATTATTTGTCAGTGGAGACCGTTTTCATCCAGTCCTTCTGGTGCCAGGCTAGCGCCCAGTCTCACAGTCTTACCCACTCCACAGTACCCCCGAGGCAAATAAATTATAATGCCAGACTATCAATGTAAATGTCTGTGTTGATAGAATCATGTTAGAAATGAAACTACCCTTGCATCGCGTTGCAATAGTTATAATTTGTTCCCTGTAGTAGGAGTAGGCTACGGCAGCGGCGGAATGATATTACCCAGGCTATAGAGGAAGTTGGTTTCCATGACAACCATGCACGTTTATTTACCTCCCGCTGTCACTCATATATGACAGTACATTGCACGAAGAAATTGACAAAAAACGTGTACCTTCCGTTCATTTGTTTTTTGTAGTGAAACCAAAGAGAAATAAACGAAACAACTTGTTTTTTTGTTTTCTGTTTTAAAAAAACAAAATGGGAGAAATTAAGAATCCATCTATGGCCACGCCCGGACCCGCCTTACAAAAACACGCGATTGGCTGGGGTTAGGCATTTTACCTAAGTGATAGCCAATTGGTTAGGACCTGTACAAATAGGATTACATTACCTTGTGTTCTCATGGACTCCTGGCCATAAATGCTACTGAAGGGTGAGTCTTGGTGTGGCCATAGTGGGATTCGTAAAATTGCCTCCCAGCTGATGCTGTTCTTGACTTTTCAAAATAAAAGCTTGGTCCTCTATGTTTCCATACTTTGGTGTTTTAGATGTTTTTGAAATAAACAGTACGGCAATCATGCTAATGAATACAATTTTAGCAGATGTCCTAGTTACAACACAATTGAGCTAGCAAAGCAGTTTTGTGTTTATATTTATTCAGTTTGGTAAGTCTCTCACAATTTGTCTGGCTGACTAAACAGGGAAGGACTAGAAATCCTTTCTTTTTTTGTATTTCAAGAGCGAATTGTTCCACAATATGAATACAGATTGATTATCACTTATTTTGTTGGTAACCGTTGTTGCAGAATCACAATATTACACATGAGGAGGCCTACACTTCAGTAATGTGGTAATATGGCTTAAACAAACGTCAACATTAAACGCTGATCCAGTTTTAAATGTTTTATGATTTCAGAAAGGAGGAGGTCCACCAATATTTTATATCAATCCTAATTTTTAATTAATCCTAATGAGACTGGATTATGTGGCAAATCTGAGAATGGAAACAACCCGTTATCTGTTTTTTCCATTTTGGTTTTTAAAATGGAAAACAAAAAAACAAGTGGTTTCTCTGTTGTTGTTTTTTCTTTTCTTCGGTTTCACTCCGAAAAACAAATGAACGAAAGGTACACGATTCAACAAGATAGTACTATGGCCACGTTTGAAAGTCAACGTTCTGAATTTACACTACGTCCCAACCATGAATTACAGAGATGCAGGTCAGGGAGACTTATTTAAGTTATGGCCCTTAAATTCCTTCCTAAGTTAACACTTACCTATAGACTGAGAAAACAACAACACAAAATGAATTCACTGTGCTGTTCAAAGGCTGCTATGGCAGTTACCTCCAGCATGTTACTCAATGCATAGTCTCGCATTGCCATAGATTCCTCCCTATGGAGGGTATGGCTAGTCCACATTAGAGTGCGGATCGGGCCGGATTTTTCTGTCCGAGCCCGGCCCGCGTCCGACACAGTTAAAATCGCATTTGTTTCTCATACTAAGGACACATGTACGTTTGTTTGTGTGGAAAGCCGCTTTTATTAAGCAATTGTAGGAAGGCATTGGGAAATGTCAACAGATGAGCGCATCAATGCACAGCTGACTTTCCTTCGTTTTCAATAGTTTTAAAATCTCCTGCGGCCAACTTCTTTTTAACATCTTCCATCGTTGCGCTGCCACATGGAGCTTAATACGCACGTCTTTCGTTGTCACAGCACACAGGAAGACGGATGTTAGGGTAGTATAGACATTTATTTTAAGCTGTTTTAAATTCAAAATGTTCAATGCCTTATCGCGCTGATGTGACCGAGCCCGACCCGAACCCGAGCATCCTTTCTAAAAATCTGTCCGAACCCGGCCCGACCTGTCGGGTACCGTCGGGTCCCGTCGGGCTCGGGTCGGGTATCCATCCTCTAGTCCACTTAGCATTTCAGGATGGGGGAAAACTTTGTTCTGGTGTATTGGTATTTTTTGTAAATGAGGGACATCTGGCAGAAATGCTGGACATCCGGTGGCACCAGAGCAATCCCGAAAGTGAAACGGCGTTGATATAGACTACTCAATGCACGAGTTAGAGTTGTAATACAAGCATCACATCTTAAAATTTCATTTGGACAACTTTGATCAGTTTTTCTCCATGACAGTTCTTTTCGACCTATGTGTACCTATGTGTCACCTGTGATAGGTCCATGTCCTCCACCTACGGCGACCCGCAGTGGAGCGCCAACCTGGACGCAGCAGTGTCCAGGCTGTCAGGCCCTGGGGTTCAGCTGGAGGACGCTTTGGCCTGGTTGGGTGAGAGGGCAATGGAGGAGCACTTCTCTCTCAGCGATGTCTGGGGGGTTTTGACCTCTGCTGGGATCATGAAACAGGTACCTGGGCAAACACACACACACACACACACTCACACACATTTACTCTTATATCCCATTTAAGATAAGAGCTATGGTAGACTTTAGTACCAGAACAGCATGAAAACCAAGGCACTCTTGCGGCACACAGGCCTTCTTCAGATCCTAAAGGTCTGTGTGCCGTATATTTTGTGCCGTGTTATATTTTATTTATATGCATTAGCCACATAATTAAAGGTTTTAATGTTCTATTCAACAAGAGTGCCTTGGTTTTCATGCTGTTCTGGTACTATTGGATTTCCCCTGCACCAAAGAGCACCTTGTTAGACTGTTTTCAACCACAACCAAAAAAAAGTGTTTCTTTTCTCTGTCTTCCCCCATAAGATAGACTTTATTCATCCCATATTGGAGAAATTCAGAATAAGGAATAGATCAAATATGTATAAAAGATATTAAAAAATACAATTCTGTTATATGCAGAGGTAATATATATATTGGTGTGTGTACTGTATATATATATATATATATATATATATATACACACACACACACACACACAGACATGCAGATGAGATGTATTTGAAACGCGACACACTCTATTATGAAGATTTATTCCGAAGATTGTATTGTGTAGTCCTTCACAGAAACATATTGTTTTGTATTAGATGGACACACGGCGTCTTTCAGATGAAGCCAGCAGAAATGCCACCAACCCTTACCCCATCTACAGCGCCATAGAGAAGTACAGTTACACAAACGGGCCCATACAAGGTACACAAACTGTACACATGTCACATTAGCACCTTAGTAGTCTTACATAGCTAGAACTATCTCAACAGCGCTGTGGAGTAAGGTCTGGTTACACCACAAATACCACCACACAGTTCTAGTAGTTCCCTCCAGAGCAAGCAACAGAGCGACAGTGGCGAGGAAAAACTGCCTTTTAGGCAGAAACCTGGGACAGACCCAGGCTCTTGGTAGGCGGTGTCTGACGACCGGTTGGGGATAGAATGAAGAGTGGCAATAACAGTCCCAAAAAATAGTAGTTTGTAGTAATTCTTTGTAGTAGTTCATGGCATAGCAGGGCACTGTGCGGCATTACAAGGCAAAGCCTGGACGTAGAAGGGCACTACACAGTATAGCAGGACATATCAGGGCACAGCAGAGAGTAGCAGGACGTAGCAGGGCACCGCAGAGCGTAGCAGGACGTAGCAGGGCACCGCAGAGCGTAGCAGGACGTAGAAGGGCACAGCAGAGCGTAGCAGGATGTAGCAGGGCACAGCAGAGCGTAGCAGGGCACAGCAGAGCGTAGCAGGGCACAGCAGAGAGTAGCAGGACACTGCTAGGCACCGCAGAGCGTACCAGGACGTAGCAGGGCACCGCAGAGCGTAGCAGGATGTAACAGGGCATTGCAGAACATGTAGCGAGACCATGGCGACAGCTGCAACCATGATTTTGGAGCCTCCCTGATCCAAGGAAACATGCTGGGCGAAAAAGAACATAAGGACTCTGGGGAATGACTCCCCAGAGCTAGGTTAGTAACAAGCATTTCTGGGACATGGATGCACACAAAATGGAAAGATAGATAGATAGATAGATAGATAGATAGATAGATAGATAGATAGATAGATAGATAGATGAGAGAGGAGGTCAGTGTGTCAAAAGAAGTCCCCCAGCTGTCTAAAACTATTACCGCATAACCAAGAGAGACGGGGTAAAGAGAGGAGCCATGTCAGGCTAGAACTACTTTTACTTTCACTTGAGTCAAATTATTCTGAAGTAACAGTACTTTTACTTGAGTAAAATTTTTGGCTACTCTACCCACCTCTGCTTAAAGGTGGAGATGGTGTCTGACTCCTGAACCCAAACTGGAACCTGGTTCCACAGGAGAAGCTATCTGGGAGCCAGATAGCTGAACGCTCTGGCTCCCATTCTACTTTTAGAGACTCTAGGAACCACAAGTAGCCCTGCATTCTGGGAGCGCAGTGCTCTGGTGGGGTAGTAAGGTACTATGACCTCTTTAAGATAAGATGGTGCCTGACCATGAAGAGCTTTGTAGGTGAGAAGAAGGATTTTAAATTCTATTCTGGATTTTACAGGAAGCCAATGCAGAGAAGCTAAAACAGGAGAGATGTGATCTCTTTTCCTGGTTCCTGTCAGAACATGTGCTGCGGCATTCTGGATCAGCTGGATCTGCATCATTTTTAGACAGGATATTCCTGATTTTTGCAATAATACGTAGGTGAAAAAAGGCAATCCTTGAAATTTGCTTTATGTGGGAATTAAAGGACATGTCCTGATCAAAGATAACTCCAATTTTCCTCACAGTGGTGCTGGAGGCCAGGGCAGAGATACTCAAGTAGATTTTTCTGATATTTTTACTTTACTTTACTACTTATTTTTTTGGCGTCTTTTTACTTCTACTCCTTACATTTTTACACAAATATCGGTACTTTCTACTCCTTACATTTTACAAA
>CM057251.1:2679948-2696948 GCA_029931835.1 Etheostoma nigrum | reverse complement strand
TTTACAACTGTTTCTAAGGTTCCTGAGTTTAGAGAAAAGTCAGTGCCAGTTAAAGGCAGGTCTTGGTGAATTTTGCTTCTAATAGTTGTAATTTTATCATTGAAGAATCTCAAAAAGTCGTTACTACTAAGAGCTATGGGAATACTTGGCTCAGTAGAGCTGTGACCTTCCGTTAGCCTGGCTACAGTGCTGAAAAGAAACCTGGGGTTGTTTTTATTTTCCTCTATTAATGACGAGTAGTACGCTGCTCTGGCATTACGAAGGGCCTTCCTAGACGTTTTAAGACTATCTTGCCAGATTAGACAAAAATTTTCCAGTTTGGTGGAACGCCAAATCTTCTCAAGTTTCCGCAATATTTGCTTTAATTTGCGAGTTTCAGTGTTATACCATGGAGCTAACCGTCTTGGTTTTATCATATTCTTTTGTAGAGGGGCAACAGAGTCAAGTGTCATTCGCAGCGAGCCTGCTGCACTATCAACAAAATTATGGATTTGGGAAGGACTGAAATTAGCATAGGAGTCCTCCGTTACTTTGTGACTTGAATTAAAAGCTGATGGAATCACATCCTTAAATTTAGCTATAGCACTATCAGATAGACATCTTGTATAGAAGTTTTTGCCTAATGGCATGTAGTTCAGCAGTATAAACTCAAAAGTTATCAAACAGTGGTCTGATAGAAAGTGATTCTGTGGGAACACTATTAAATGTTCAATTTCAACACCATATACCAGAACAAGATCGAGGGTTTGGCCAAAACGGTGAGTCGGTTTATGGTTTACTTTGAGAGAAGCCAATAGAATCTAATAGAGAGATAAACGCAGTACTAAGGCTGTCATTCTCATCGTCCACATGAATATTAAAATCCCCTACAACAATAACTTTGTCCGTTTTAAGGACTAAATTTGACAAGAACTCTGCAAATTCAGATAAGAATTCAGAATATGGACCAGGTGCTCGGTACACTATAACAAATAGAACTGGTTGCAGTGATTTCCAACTTGGGTGTGAAAGACTAAGAACCAGATTTTCAAATGAGTTATAATTTAGATAGAATTTACTACATAACACTAAATTATTAACTTTAGTTTTACAGTTATTTTTTGGAATTTATGGTCAATAAACCTCAATGTTAGGAAACTATACCTAATGTTTGAGTTATAAAAGCAGAAATTAGGAATTATTTCAACTAAAATTAAAGGAACGTATGTTGATGGAGGCTGGAATATGTCAACTTTTACTCAATACTATTTCAAAACCTTAAACTTAATTTTTTTTTTTCAAATGCTATACAATTGAATAAGATACCCCAAAAGGAATGAAAGTAGAGATTTGTACTTGCCAAAGAGCGTTGTGTGGAATCAATCATGTTATTTTGGGGAATTAAAAAGAACATTGATATAGGAAAACGGGTCAATTTGACCCAAGGACAATATGAGGGTTGAACCATTCACAATGGTCTTGAGAAGGAATTTGTTTTGGCGGAACATTTCCAACCCGCAAAAGAAAACGCCAGTGTATCTTACCAGTGTATCGCCATGTGTAATCTGACCACAGCAATCCCACGTCTCAGTTGGAGAGTAATTGAGTAAACAGATTATTTGTATATCTTTACAATCAATCCCCTAAAGAACCATGCAGGCCTGTCTTGTTGCACCATCCACATTGCAATGACTTATTACAATTGTGAACAGACTTACTCTCTCTTTCAGGGAAATGGTTCGAGGTGAGCCCGCACGAGGCTGGTTTCACAGAGTTGGGACTTTTCATCTCAACTTCCCTCCTGGGCAGCACATTTCAAAATGGAGAGCTGCTAGAGGAGAAGACAGAGATGGACATGGTCAAACTACAAGGTGTGTGTGTTCACAGAGCACTATGGATTTACAGTAAACCAATTCATACCGGGCTTTAATTTTGAAGTAATTTAAGTAGTGATAAACCCTAAAGACAATGATAATTATTGACACATTGGGTCATCAAGTACCTCCAGTCTGAAAGGATGAGGAATAAAAATTGTAATTGTCTTTGGTCAAAATCAAGTGGAAATAATTCAATGAAAATAGGTTACAGTGATTTCTATATATTTTGTTTGGTAATGATTACGGTAGCGAGTAGTATTGAAAAGCCGAAAGAACGCGCAGGGAGGTTGGTTGGAGTGGGGGATTGCAGTTGCAGCGTTGCAGTTCCTTTGTCTTCCTAACCACAACCGCCCTGTTGTTGTCAGTGTGTTGTGCGTGTGACGGTTCATTTCCCTGTTGTTTTTTCCTAACCACAACCGTCCCGTTGTTGTTGCCGACGTGTAGCGTTTCATTTCCCCGTTGTTGCGTCCCCCAGAGCAACCCAGTGTCATGGCAGTTTGTGAAATGGTCATGTTTTGAAAATCGTGACCTGTACACGAATCAATAAATCCAAATAACAAGACCATTTCACAAACTGCCGTGAAACCGGGTTGTGAAAAATGAACTATCGTGTTTTATTCTTTTTTTTTAAAACTTTTTTTTTTAAATGACTGTAGCATGATTGAATGCAGTAGACTATTGTAGGTTTACAGACTACAGACAGCAACAAGCAAGAGGAAAGTCAAATCCCAAGCCATGGTAACAGGGAAATATGGCCGATACAGTAAAACACAAGGCTTTCAACAAAAGACGAAAACAAAAGACCTTCACACAGGAAATGTGAGTTCGTTGAATTTTTTCCCATTTGACCAGTAAAATGAAACTGTACAGGTCACATGACTGAAGTTTTTCTAGATGAAACACTGCCTAAACTACTAATGCTGTGGTTATTAAATTATAGGAATTCAAATGTGTTATCTGGATAGATTCTAACATTGTGGCAATAATGTGTACAGCAATAAATACTTTCAAGTACTAAGTGCTCATATTATGCTTTTTGGCTTTTTCCCTTTCCTTTATTGTGTCATATATATTTTTTGTGCATGTTATAGGTTTACAAAGTGAAGAAGCCCAAAGTCCCCCCTCCCCAAAGGGACTTACCATCTTCAACGGAAAACACTGTTCACAAACTGCTCCAGACAGCTCTATTGTAGTCCAGCCTTTACTTCTGAGACAACCGTGTGTCACTTTGTAACACATGTTAAAATGCTCGCCTAGCTGCTAGCGGGGCACGCCCTCACACTCTGCTCTGACTGGCTAGTAGTCCTTACCCAGTTACTGCTTATGTGCGACTCCCAATAAAGATTGAACAGATCAACGATAGTTCAAATGAGTATTTATATTGTGAAAGGAATCCCTGTAGTAACAAACCCACAGAGAATTATCACCCAACTCTGTAGTTTCCCCTCAGCTCAAAAGAGCATTTTAGCCTCTTTTAGCGTATTTGTTTTGTTTGACTCCTCACTAACTAACCTTGTTTTCATCCACAGAAGGCAGAGAATTTTTAGCAAATAACCTCTGATAAACCCACTGTTCCCTTCCTGCTCAACACCAAACAGCGCACCAAGTTAGCAACTAGCTGCCTGGTGAACATAATGAAGCATTTAGCAGCTAACGAGCAGCTATTTATTCATGTCGCTATTATTTTTATTAAAAGTCTGTGTGTGTGTGTGTTGAAACCGGGCAGGTATTCTGGGTTGTGCGTTGGCTCATGAGGAGACGATCAAAGACTTCATCCCTCACTGGCTGAATGGTAATCACAGTTTGATAGTGTCATACATAGGCCTACTTAAATGTAATTTTTTGAAGCGGCAGAGATGAAGTGTGTGTGTGTGTGTGTGTGTGTGTGTGTCTGTGTGTGTGTGTTTTTTCAGTGCCTGGGCAGATAGACGGGGCTGCTGAAGACTACCTGCGTGTGTACAATGCTCTTAACACACTTGTAGCCCTGACCAGAAGCACCATTAAGGATCCCACTGCTCTGTCTGATCTGGACAAGTTGCAGAAAATACTAGAAGATAGAGGTAATAATAAGTGCTCTGCTCTGATGATTTACCATAAAAATTCACTATTAAATCCACTTGTAGTTACTGATATCCAGATAGTAACACCATCAATGTTAAATTTTCTTTCCATTTCAACTTTTTTGTGTCTGTGATGAAATAATGTCTTTTTAAAATCACAGAGTCCATCAGATTCTTATCTGTTCCAGACATAGCAAATCATAATAAGTCAGTGTGGCTGGAGTCCAAGAGTTCGGAGGAAAGAAAAAGTATTTTTGGCCAGTGGACTCTGGAGCTGCTGGAGGCGGTACAGACCTGGAGCCAGAGTCTGGAGGACGGACCTGGTATGAACTAGGGCTGAACAATATTGTGTTTTAGCATCGGCATCGCGATGTGCGCATGCGCGATAGTCACATTGCAGGACGTTGCGATGTTGACGCTAATTCTTTTTTTGCTGCTTGATAGAAAAGTAAACTAGTTTTGATGGGTAGTCAGTGAAGCTACAGTAGTCAGTGTTTTATGTTCGCTGCAAATACGAACTAAATCACCTGATTAATGCAACATAATCACAACGTCTCCCGGCCATTCCCCCCCGCAGACAGCTGCTACCAGCCAGGCTAAAGCTAATATAGTTAGCCGTCTGTAACTAACGTTACGGTTTGGAGCCGCGACACTGGAAACGTAACACTAATCTACTACAGAAGTCTGTGTCTGATCTAACGTCATTTCCACTGATTTAATTGTTCTTGGATACACAGAGTTTGTTGCTAGTGCGCGTGACATGCAGGTCTGATCAATTTATCAAACTAACGAGCTAACGAGCTGGCCCCGCTAGTCGACCACAACCTGAAATTTAGAGGAAGCAACATGCACTCACTGTCATACACTTTAGCCTGGATGGATATTATATGAATACAATGGTGTCATGCTAATCAACCAGCGTATTTCTACTTAATTTCTCTCTCCAAAACCACTTCAAAAGAGTACCGTTAGTCACAGCGCTTACTTGCTTTGGTGTTTGTAAAGCATCAAAGTTTAACAAAGAATGGTTCACATTAGAAAAGATCGTTTTTCATTTTTTTCTTCTATGTAGATTAAGGTGACCAGATTTCTCAGACAAAATCCGGGGACATTTTCAGCTCAGAAGCGTATATACCTCCAAAACACGTCATGTTTTTAATTTTGTAAAACGGGGACACTAGACCTAGAGCTGTTCTCATTAGGGGCTGAGCCCCCCCACCCAAAGGGCTGATCCTAGACTCACCCCTGCTGCTACTTCATACTCCACTCCACTACACATCAGAGGGGAATGTTTCAAGATAAAAACTCCTAATATTTCAAGATAAAAAAGTCCTAATATTTCAAGATAAAAAGTCCTAATATTTCAAGATAGAAAGTCCTAATATTTCATCATGTTGTAATGTTTTCTGAACTACATTTATCTGACAGCTTTTGCTTTATTGCTTCAGGCTTGTTTCTGCAACAGCTCATAGAGTATCGGATACAATAAAAACTATTGAGGAAATATTTTCCTTTTAACAGTGATGCAGTATGAAACGAGATCACTGCAGTTGGCAGCAGAGAAACAAGCTACAAAGGAAGTCAATAGGATAATTGTCCAGCTTGTATTTACGTTCATAAAGGTGCTCGTTTTGCTGCTGACAGACTCAGATTAATATTCTAAGTGTTTGACAACATTTGGAAAGGATTCTAAGGAAGTCAACCCTTCTGTTAAAGATTAAGATCTTTTTTTAAAACATAAATGTCCTCGAAATTGCATTCGCTAAACCCACCAGACTCCATGTAAATAATCAGTGATTTTAGAATCGTAAAATACGGCTCTCTAAAACATCTCTGAGCTCTGAGCAGCGCTGGCTCTGGCTGTCTTGAGCCTGCGGGTGTAGGGTGTGCGACTATTGGCTCCGTTTGGTCAATGTTTTCGTTCTTTCATTCCAATATTGGGTCTGTCAGTCACAGTGAAAACCGGGGACAGGGAGTGCATCTACATTAGGGTGACCAGACTGCCCCGGTTTCCGGGGACAGTCCCCGGTTTTGGTGACCTGTCCCCGGAAACCGGGGACGTCTGGTCACCCAAATGTAGATGCACTCCCCTACAAAATCACCGCAGTAGCAAATAATTATTTATTATTTCCAAATAGAGCTATTTATGTCATCTTTTAAAAATTACTTTTTCTTTTTTCATATCGCAATATATATTGCAGGGGAAAAAATATATTGCAATGTCAGATTTTTTCAATATCGTGCAGGCCTAGTATGAACAGACCTATTTTATTTCAATGACATGTAAATATGCCTGTGTAATTCTTTTCAATGTGTTTTCCCCCAGTGTCTATGCTTACTAAGCAGGTACTACCCTTGATTATAAAATGGGAGTGGGGAACTACTGGAAACTTCCTGTACCAATACCAAGGTGAGAAGACAGACCTCTTCAGAAATAGCAGTTAACTTAATAAAGCTTAGTAAAAAAAACGCTATGTTGTCTATCTATGCATGTCTATCTTTCAAAAAAAGGAATAGTTTGACGTTTTGGATAATACGCTTACCGTATTTCTGCAAATCAAAGCCATGTCTTGGATAATGGCCGACATGGTTGACACAAACAAATGAAGGCCGGCCCCCAAATATTGTCAGAGGAAAAACCAAAAGATGGATTAATTTCCGGTCACATTATGGGATCAGCCCCTTTTTGCAAATTTAGTGTAAAGAGCCATTACCCATCAAACCTTTGGTCACAAAACAACTAGTCTATATTCTTCTCTTTCCACTTCCGGGATTGCTCCGGTGCTGCAGGAATGCATGCATTTTCAATTTCCTTCCGCTTTCATGGTGTTGGAATTTTAAATTTGATTGGATTTATGAGGACTATGGTCAACTGCTCCTCAGCTAGCTGGACTATCTGTCCAATCTGAGTTTTCTCTCGCACAACTATGTTGCAGCGGCTCTGCGCTGAGTTTGGCACTGCCCATGATGATTGTGATTGGTTTAAAGAAATGCCAATAAGCCAGAGCACATTTGCCTCCCATCCTGGAATGCTGATCCTCCTTCGGCGCGCTTTTGGAGGAGTGTCTGACAAAGCGAGACTACAAAACAACTAACACTGCACACAATCACCTCAAGTGAAGAATTTTTTTTTTTCACAAATTCCAGCACATACAGTAATTGGCAAATGCAAAACAATAATGAAGAAAAAAAATGTTATGTAGATAAGTTAAAAAAAAGCTTGCCTAAAGTTTGGATGTCTGTTGCTGGGCAGATTCCACGGTTCCACCTTACCTCCGCTCTACAGAGAGATTCCACCTGACAGACGCCGGGCTGCTGATTAACGTAGGATACCCTTCATTTCTGGGAGAAAAGAGAGACATCGACCTCATCATTGCACCGGAGTACAGCGCTGGGAACATGTTTGAGGTACAGTGTGTGTGTTTGGCGGTGTTTTCATGAAACACTTTCACTATAGTACTTTTAGAACTGTACATAACCCATATGGACACATACCTAAATACTAGATCTGTTCCACTTTCCCACCACAGACGGCACCCCTAGGCAGGGTTGAAAAAAAACTTTTTCTTCCTAACTGCTCCATCCAGCTCTTGGTTGTATTTCCTATTCATCAACGATGCAGATCAACATCTGCACCAGTGGTGGACTGCAGTTTTTCTAGCGCCACCTTTTGTCAGGGATTGTGCAAGCTTGGATCCAAAATGCAGAGGGTAAAGGTCAAGAGGCAGCGGGAACTTTTTTGAAGGTTTAGCAATACAAATACAAATGGGTTACAAACAAAAGGTGTCCTGAAAATGGCAGGTATAACCTGCGAAAGAGAGCCAAACAAAAACCTATGCTCCAGTAAAACTGAAAACAAACCACATAGGAAAGGCAAGGAAGCTTTATTTGTATAGCACATTTTGGCAAAAGGTCAATTCAAAGTGCTTTACATAAAAAGATCTAAATAATAAAAGTTACAGTGCAGTATAAGACATTAAAGAGCAGTTAAAAACAGTTACACATATAAATATATGAACATATACATAGGTGAAAGGTGCAGAAAAAGACACATGGAAGGATGACGTTTGGACAACACCAAGAAAACACAGATACTAAGTACACAAGGTAACAAAGGTGAAACAAGGGCTGAGGAACAGGTGGAACACATGTAAATGTGCTGTATTTATATAGCGCTTTTCTAGTCTTAACGACTACTCAAAGTGCTTTTACATCATACAGGATACATTCACCATTCACACACATTCATACACTGTGGCCGAGGCTGCCGTACAAGGTGCCACCTGCTCATCAGATAAACACACACACAAACTTGGGGCTCAGCGTCTTGCCCAAGGACACTTCGACATGGGACTGGAGGGCCAGGGATTGAACCACCAACCTTCCGATTGGCAGGCAACCGCTCTACCACTGAGCCACAGCCGCCCCCACATCAGCAGGGCAACCAATCACAAGGCAGGAAGCTGTGTTTGAAACGGTCCCTAGTACAGAAACAGTGCACTACATACTGTGTCTGCAACTTTGTAGTAGTGTTGAATTCTCTACTGTTAATTTCATTCACTATATAGTCCACTATAAAATACCCAAAATGCACTGCTAATTTGAGTGTACATACAATGTAGCCTACATTTTACTCCGATATACCACAATGCGATGTGGGTGTGTTTTTCACGGAGGGAAAATGAAATATACAGAAATGAAACATACAACATACATACAACTAGTGATCGCCAAAAGAAGCTTCTTGAACTAGTGTCTTTATTTTCTGAGCCCAGTAGATGGTGCTCTTGGTTTTAAGAGAAAGGCCTAAGGCATTGCAATTAGTATATATTCAACCTATTGTTGAACAGAGAGCGCCATCTAGTGGGCTCAGAAAATAAAGACACTGGTTCACCAAGCTTCATTCGGCCATCACTACATACAACCTTTTACTTTCCTCCTGGGTGCTCTGTGTGTTTCAGGGATGTATTAGTAGTATTTTTGTTTTGGGCGGTTTACATGATTTTGTTCAGAATCAGCTGACTCGATTTCTTTCTCAAACATTCCCGTCGAGTCACAATGCATTTCCTTGCTGAAGCCTAGATTCCATGGACTTTGAGCAGTTTTTTTAAGTGCTTTGAAACTAGACGGTCATTGGATAAATGCTGCAATTATGTCCCGCCCACGGACGCTCAACGTCTCTGGGGGTGAATGGAGGTGTGGGCTGGCCTGGATGCTGGGCTTTTGCGTGATGATTGAAGGGTCTGTCGAAAGGCTGCATCTCATTTTGATTGACAGCCATTTTGTACTGTAAAAGGTTGCTGAAGCAACAGGCTCAGTACCATCGCTAATGTTGCAAATGTGTTGAATTACAAACTGCTGCAACCTATTTCTTGGTATTTGCTTGGAGAAACTGCTAGCCATCATACATTTCATACAAGTATACACCGCATTCCTTCATTCAGTTTAACCTAATTCCCACATCTCCTTTGAGTTGTTTATCGTTTTGTTGGATCGTTTGTTCATTCATTCATTCATACATACAGTAGGCTAGGCTAGTGCTGTAGGGTTGAACTAGCCAGCTAGCAAACTGCACACAATGGCGGACAATGCTAATATTCTCGACCGGATTTTGCCGCCATTTTAAAGTCTTCATTACTAGGAGAAACTTCAAATTAAACAGCAGGCCAGATCAACACCTAAGATTGATTTATTAACACCTAAGATGGATTTATTAAAAACCTAAGATTGATTTAGTACAAAAGACAGGGAAAAGTAACATCTCTCCTGGTATGACGTTAGCTGTGACAAAGAAAATGTGCTGGCCTTGCCTCTTGATAAAACCATCTCACAGATATTATAAATTAGTATAACAATTATGTTATTATTATATAATATACATCATTATATATATTGTTGTAACATTATAAATAAATGGACCATTTTATGATGAGCTTTCCCTCTTTGATAGACTATCAGCCGCCACTTGAACATTCTTGAACATTTAGCAGCAGTCTAGAAAATGTGTAATGTTAGGCGTATATACTGCCCCCCTGTCAGATCAGGAAGCATTGCATCCCCTGGTACCTATGGTACTGTAGAAAAATGAGTAATGTCAGAATTTTGGTACCGAGTTGGTTCCAAAGTAACTGTTCTTGTGACATCCCTAGTGCAATGAATGATCCAGCTTGTGTACATGTAATTTAACTGACTCATCAGTATCACCTTGTCTCGTTCCTGCACATATAGATATCCCCTAAACCCTTAGTAAGATCCTAATACTTCTAAACCTTTTGTAAAAGTATGCCAAATAATAAAGTGGTACCTGCCTAACTCAGGTATGATTTATTGCAAACGAGCATGAAAGCTGTGAAAGAAATGTTGACCCTCTCCTCCCTTCACAGACTCTGACTCTTGCCAGAGACTATGCAGCCGAGGTGAATAAGCCTTTCCCAGAGATAGACGCCACAATCCTGGAGGAGAGAGACTGGCCAAAGGGTTGCTACGTGTTGGAGGGAAAAGAGAAGGAACCCACGATTGTTTACATGCCGCTCTTCAACAGACACAACTGCAAAGGTCTGTTACACACACACACAGATTTTTTTTCATGACTTTTCTTCTAAGAAGCAGAACTGCAGACAGGACGCGAACAGCAGTTTCCTGGGTGATACTCCTGTGTTTGTTTCAACCCATCCCTCCCTACACAGACTTTCTTGCTCATTAGACCACCTCACCTGACTTCCTCCTTTGCTCCTATCATAATTGACCACTAAAGGCCACTAGAAATATGGGTCGTAATAAGCTGCTTGTACAAACAACCTATGGGAGCGTTTTTCAGGGGAGTCTCGAAAGGCCATTAAGGCAACAAATTCTCACGCCCATTGTGTAAAACATAGAAGCTTGGTCAGGTGTCTTTGGCGTTGTTATTGATGCTAAAAGTCTCCTTTATAGTCAGATCTTAACACCCTTTATCTAAACGCGCTGGGACAGGACTATTGGCGTCACTTTTGACGCAGTAAGGTTTATGAAAAGTTCGTGGGTGGGCTTAGAAAAGGTACTTTTCTCATGACATGCACGACAAGAACGGGCCAGTTGGGTGTAGGAAAAGAAGAATGGGACAGTTAGGTTTAGGAAACGAAATACACAAACCCCGGTCTCCTTTGTTATTTGACCCATCCATCACCCCAACCAGCCTCCCTTCACGGAATTTCATTCTTTCAAACTACTCGCTACTGTTGTTGCTCTTGTGTCATCTTCAAGTGTTGTGGAGCTGCTACTCTGCCCGGTGCTTTCCATACACACTCTGAAGGTGTATTTTACGAGTTTGGGGATAGAATGAGTTGACAGAGGAGTTGATTAGCAGTACACAATCCAAAGTAAGAAAATAAATGTATCTGTGCTCAATTTGCCAAAAGAAGCTTTTGAGAGAACGTAACCGTCGCAGTTTTAAACACATCGTTAACGTTGTGAAATGGTTGCAGTTTGGTTGGGTTTAGTCACAAAAACCACTTGTTACAATAATTAGTTAAAGGCCAACTATTACATAACATTTTCAGGATTTTTCTCATACTGCCTATGGCTGCTGCACCTGTATTCACCCTCTTTATGAGACGCTCTGTAGGAGCGCCTGTCTCTTTAATCCCTCCTCCCGAAAAAGCCCAGCCTGCTCTGATTGGCCAGCACGCTTCCTGGAAACTCCGGCGCCTACGCTTGTCACTACCAAGGGGGTAAGCCTCGCCTCTCTAAGCGGGGCGTTAATGGCGCCATTTTAATGCTACGAAGCACTCACTCGCTGTTGGCATTCCTTTGACTACCATTCATTTTTACGTCACTTTGACAGTGAATAACTTTACATCTAAAGCATTTAAAGACTATTTGTCCATTCTTTATTTATAAAGAAACACGACAATGTATAAAAGGCTCCATTACCTTGTTACTCACGTTATGGCTGCGTAGCAGACGTAAAAATAGGCTTACGATTGTGTCATAACCAAGGAACTTGCTGTTGCATAGTCAACAAATCACCGTATTGTCAACAACGGTAACTACGTTAAATATGTTAACTAGCATTTAGCAGTAATTAGCCTATGCCTATGTTATCTCCTAACATACTGTATACCTACCTCGCTGTCTCTACTGATTGGGAATGATTGAGATTTCTCTTGCACAGCTACCAGAAGACTTACAACTTTCAGACACGTTGCTCACGTCACATCTACGTCTTCAAGCTCAGTTGGAGGCTGCACAGTAACGCTCTGCCATCACCGGAAAAGAAATTCTAATAGACTTCATTGGTCTCCATCCAGAACAATGAGATCTGTTGGTCCATTTCTTTAACTGTCTATGGTCACTACCCAATGTGTGTCGAGTGCAGATTTGAGTCGCGCAAGGTCAGATGTAAACAGTTTATGGCATACTGCGTCATACTGAAATTTGTGAAATTCATGAAATGATAAACGTTTCTCATTACAAACAATAACAGAACATGGGAATCATTTCAAAAACACTTTAGCTATCTAGCTATGATTGTTTGAGTGCGAACGTTAGCTGAAAACACCATTCATCTCACAGCCTTTGTTGTGTTCGATGCTAACTTGTAACCAGCAGTGAACCAACTTGGTTAAGTAGGTCCATTTTTACTGTATTGACATTACAGAAGTCTCTCCTTAGCATCTTATATGCTAACTACTTGTTGTGAAGTGACACATGGGCAACTCACAGCTTCACTCGTCACAAAGTGACGCATGCAAATCTGCACTCAACTTACATTGGGCAGTGACAGTTACAAGCGACAATGCTAACACCGCAGTGGCTTAAAAAAATCACTCCAATCATAAAAGGCCGGCTTAGAGTTGAGTAAGAGTTAGCAGAGAGTAGAAAAAACTGTTGAAACCAGAGCATTCAGTTTTAGTTCACAGGGATTTGTCTAAAATACATTTACCTCATTATTTAATGTTTTGGCCACGTGAAACATGAAAATCCAACATTACAACATTGTGGATATGACAAGAAATGACCCAGAAATGCATAATATTTGACCTTTAAGTTCAGAAAAAAGGTTGTGGATTGGGTTAAAATCAATCCTTTGTTTCTAGTTACGTACGTGCTGCAGAACGTGACATAGCTCCATTTGTTCCGCAAAAAGTAAAATAAATCATACTACTTGTTGGAAGTCCTGTTTGTGTTTGATCTATGCCCCAACCCCACCCTACCTCCATCAAGGAGTCTAAATTGGAGCCTGAACAGGTCTTTACTGTTTTCTGTAGATGCGGCGGAGTTCAAAGCAAACATGGAGAAGTTCTCCACCTTCCAACGTCCCTACAGCCAGGAGAAGATTGACTTTGTGTTGGAGACGGCGAAAGCCAACATAAAGACCAACAAGGAAACTCTGCTGAGGGAGATCACTAAGGCTGTCCTCCGCCGACACAACAAGATGTAGGGTGGAGGCACCGTCAGGGTAGGACACACCTCAGTACAGCGTGCGATCTGTGGACTCAGTGTGTCTCTGTGTGTCTTAGCCTGTGTGAATTAGAGATAGACGGACTATTTTATTTACTCCAGTAGTGAACTTAATTACTGTACTTAAGTACAAATGTTGAGGTACTTGTACTTTGTTTGAGTCTTTTCTTTTCATGCCACTTTCTACTTCTACTCCAGTAGCTTACATTTCTTTTTACTCCACTACATTCAACTGATAGCTTTAGTTACTTTACACATTAAACATTTAGCACACAAAACACATGTAGTTTATAAAATCTGATGTTTTATTAAAAATGAAACTAGCCAACAAAATAACGGCCTACATGTCCAGCCGGAATGATTAGACCATTAAACACACTGTTTAGATCCTTTACACTGTTTTCTGCATTGAGTACTTTTACTTATATTTTAAGTACATTTTCCTGATGAAACATACTTCTACTTACGTAACATCTTCAATGCAAGACTTTTCCTTGTGACAGAGTTTTTTTTTAATGGGTGGTATTATAACTTTTACTTAAGCAGGTTTTTTTTCCTGTCTCAGGGTCGCAACAGTAAGTATGATTGGTAAAGGCTCTGTGTTACCTTATTGGACAGAAATCTATATGCATTTGCCTGTTATTTCTGACAATTTAATAAACAACAAAATGTCAACTATGTTTAAATTAGTGAAACCCCCAATCAACAAAATTGCGTAAAAAGTCTGAATATAAAATTTAAATAACGCCCGTTAAAATCCCAGAGAGAGTCCAACGCAGCCTGACTCTGAACGGTAAAACCGAGATAAGAGCTCCTATTCAAATTCATCTTCTGCTTTTCAACTGTTGATTGGTAAATTGCTATTAAACACAGCCGAAAAGGATTTGAATTGCTATTTTTTTCTCTCATTTCTTATCATTCTGATTTCCCTTTGGGGCGGGTTAAAACTTAACCTTGTTAAAGTGTTCATATTACGCTTTTTGGATTTTCCCTTTCATTTATTGTGTTACATATCTTTTTTGTGCACATTATAGTGAAAAAGCCCAAAGTCCCCCCCAAAGGGAGTTACCATCTCCAACAGAAAACACTGTTCACAAACTGCTCCAAACAGCTCTGTTGTAGTCCAGCGTTTACTTCTGTAACAAACGTGCATCACTTTGTAACAAATGTTATAATGCTCATGTAGCTGCTAGTGTGGCACACCCTCATACTCTACTTCTGACTGGCTGGTAGTCCTTACTTAGCTACTGAGCATGTGCGACTCCCAAAGTAAAGGATCTGAATACTTTGTCCGCCACTGTAACTGAAATCCATCATGTCCTCTTTGCTTCTCCCCTCCAGGAAATCTTCATGAATTGCCTGCTTGAGTGTCAGCATCAGAAGACAGAAAATACGCCGCATAACACAACAGATATGCAATCATGTTAACGTATAATCATATCTTTTTATATGTACGCTGTGAGGCCCAAAGTAGGTTGACCCACCCATTTTTAAATGGTTTGGGTTGTTATTGGGAGTAAGGTTTAGTATGACAGGAGATTCAGCTTGTTTTATCAGGGCCAGTTATAACGTCTTAGAAGCTATGTAGCTACATAAAATGCTTTGGAGGAGAATGGCCTTTTTAAAAAAAAAAAGTTTAATCTTTGAGCTACTTTAGAGTCCGATGTGAAGCAATTACGTCATAGCGTCATGAAAAGTATGTTAAATTGTTTTGTGGTTTAATGTCATAAAGAGAGTGGAGGGAAACTCATGCTGTCTCCTTTTTTTCTTCCGTATAGGGTGGGGGGGGGTGTCCTTGACCAACTGCCACTTTGCTTGTTTGAAAGCCATGATGATTCTCTCATGGGCAGGCCAAATTATCACAGTGGGCAAAGCAGAGAAAGGGGAGGTAATCTTACCTCTTATGACATCATAAGGGGCAAGATTACCTCCCATTTCTCTGCTTTTTTCTAGAAGCTGTTTTTAGTCTAGAGATCTTCTTCTTAGCTCAGTGAGCACTTGTTTGCACACTACATCGCTGGTTATCACAGTCTTTAAGGTCATACAGCATCTGGTCCTCCATAACTTGAAGCATACCACATACCATGATTATCTGTATAAGCCCCTTTATGTTTCTCTAATACACTATTGTTGATAATACAATACATTACAGATTTATAGGAAATATCAAACTTTGCACCATACACTTTTAGTTTGGCCCAGACTTCTGTTGCCCTATAACAATCTATCAAGAGATGCTGGTGTGGCTCATCATTGTTGCAGTAAATCATTGGACATGTTTTAGTTGTTACACAGCAACTCCAAGACACAACAGCTCTGACAGGAAGTCTGTTTACAGACATCAGCCACATCATGAATGCTCTCTGAGAGGTTCTTAGAGGCCCATTTCCTCACACTCTCATACACTGAAGCAAACAAATCTGGTCTGGCAGCTGCCATGGGCTGCAATCAATCCGGCTATTTAACCCGGGGGGCGGACTTCATTGGCTCTCTTTGTCAGTGGTGGCATGCCACACCAATTCAATTCAATTCAATTAAATTGTATTTATAGTATCAATTCATAACAAGCGTTATCTCGAGACACTTTACAGATAGAGCAGGTCTAGACCACACTCCAGAATTTAAAACTAAAACTATTACAGCATAACTAAGAGAGACAGGGTAAAGAGAGGAGCCTGGTCAGGCTAGAACTCTCCCCAATCGGATCCCATCCCCCTGTCTAGATGAGATGGGAAGAGAGAGAGAGAGAGATCCATCCCTCTGTCTAGAGGAGGTGGGTGAGAGAGAGCGATAGAGAGATATCCATCCCTCTGTCTAGAGGAGGTGGATGAGAGAAAGAGAGAGAGAGAGATATATCCATCCCTCTGTCTAGAGGAGGTGGATGAGAGAAAGAGAGAGAGAGAGATATATCCATCCCTCTGTCTAGAGGAAATGGGGGGGGAGAGAGAGAGAGATCCATCCCTCTGTTTAGAGGAGGTGGGTATGAGAGAGAGATAATTCAATTTTATTTATATAGTGCTTAATCACAACAACAGTTATCTCTTTGCCTATAGCGGCATAACTAAGGGATGGTTCAGAATTCTCCTGAGCTAGCCCTAACTACAAGCTTTATCAAAGAGGAAAGTCTTAAGTCTACTCTTAAATGTGGAGACGGTGTCTGCCTCCCGAACCCAAACTGGAACCTGGTTCCACAGGAGAGGAGCCTGATAGCTGGCTCCCATTCTACTTTTAGAGACTCTAGGAACAACAAGTAGCCCTGCATTCTGGGAGCGCAGTGCTCTTGTAGGGTTGTAAGGTACTGCCTGACCATGAAGAGCTTTGTAGGTGAGAAGAAGGATTTTAAATTCTATTCTGGATTTTACAAGAAGCCAATGCAGAGAAGCTAAAACAGAAGAGATGTGATCTCTTTTCCTGGTTCCTGTCAGAACACGTGCTGCAGCATTCTGGATCAGCTGAAGAGTCTTTATGGACTTTTTTGAGCAGCCTATTAATAAAGAATTGCAGTAATCCAGCCTAGAAGTAACAAATGCATGGACTAGTTTTTCTGCATCATTTTTAGATAAGATATTCCTGATTTTTGCAATATTACATAGGTGAAAAAGGCAATCCTTGAAATTTGCTTTATGTGGGAATTAAAGGACATGTC
>CM057251.1:2659906-2679448 GCA_029931835.1 Etheostoma nigrum | reverse complement strand
ATAAACAGCATGTGATCCATGTCCAGGTAGCGTCATCATTCTCAAGACTACTTTTACTTTTATACTGTAAGTGCATTTCCAAGCCTGCACTTTGGAAGTTAAATCAGTACTTCTACTTTTACCAAAGTATTTTTCAGCACAAGTACCTGTACTTCCATTTAAGCATGGAACGTGAGTACTTTTAGCCATCTTTGACTACCACAAGTCTTTGTGGAAGCTGAGCTACGTCTCCCGTTTCTGTTCCGCAGTCTGCAGACCAGCGGAGTAAAGTCCAGATTCTCAGTTTAACACCAGGTCTGAGCTGATTTAAGGGACGCCGCACGTCCAAAGCCTGGACTTGTGTCGATGTTTCGACCTCAGAGACAATGGAGTGGGACAAGCCTTAAAAACTAGGATAGTTTAGGAAGGATATGTTGTACAAATACTGTTGAGTGTACTGTGAAAAAGATTCTTGGCTAATAGTAATCTGTAAAATATGAATGTTGCTCCTCGAGTGCTATCTTTGTGTGTGTGTGTGTCATTGAGTGTATTGTGTATTTCCATTATTATACCAGTCTAGATTGTACTGCTGCATGCATCTCTGTTTCAGAGGTTCATGTTTCTTGTTGAAGCTCTCTGTGATGTTATCTTTGGGGGGGGGGGCAGGGGTGTTATGACAGTGACAGTTGGGATCATTTCAGAGAATAGAGAAACACGTCACACAGGTGTAAGATGTCTTCCTATGAAGACTAATGAACACACCTGCGTCTGAGATGGAAAATAAGATCCCAGCGTTCCTCTGACTCTGCCCTGGTGGGGGGGACTTCCTTGTTCCTGAAGAGTGAAGGACACCTAGACATATAGACACGTAGACATCTAGACACGTAGACATCTAGACACCTAGACACGTAGGCACCTAGACACGTAGACATCTAGACACGTAGACATCTAGACACGTAGACACGTAGACACCTAGACACGTAGACATCTAGACACCTAGACACATAGACACGTAATACATCTAGACACGTAGACATCTAGACACGTAGACACGTAGGCACCTAGACACGTAGACATCTAGACACGTAGACATCTAGACACCTAGACACGTAGGCACCTAGACACGTAGACATCTAGACACGTAGACATCTAGACACGTAGACACGTAGACACCTAGACACGTAGACATCTAGACACGTAGACACATAGACACGTAATACATCTAGACACGCAGACATCTAGACACGTAGACATCTAGACACGTAGACATGTGTCTGACGTGAGACAGGCTGAAAGACGTTGATTCAACAGAATGTAGAAATGTAATAATAATAATGTATACTTTATTAAATGTTTGTGTTTGTGTCTGTCTGTCTGTATGTGTGAATGTGGGTGGGTGTTTTTCTGTGTGTGTGTGCATGAGTGAGAGTGTGTGTGTGTCTCTCTCTGTGTCTGTGTTTGTGATGAGAGACACACCCCACAGGTGTGACTATCACATGGACTCTGGATGAGGGACATTGTTCCTGAACAGGAAATGTTCTTAATGAAAAATGATCTCGCCATCAGATATGTAAACTCATCTGATAAATGTGTCACTACAGAATACAGATACACACTCACATACGCGCACACACACACACACACACACACAGAGACACACACACACAGCTTATAAAGAGCGTGTTCTCCATGTCCACTGTAGCCAACATCATATAAGGAGCGTGTCCTTCATGTCCACTGTAGTCAACAGCATATAAAGACATGTCCTTCATGTCCACTGTAGTCAACAGCATATAAAGACATGTCCTCCATGTCCACTGTAGCCAACATCATATAAGGAGCGTGTCCTCCATGTCCACTGTAGTCAACAGCATATAAAGACATGTCCTACATTTCCACTGTAGCCAACAGCATATAAAGACATGTCCTCCATGTCCACTGTAGCCAACAGCATATAAAGACATGTCCTCCATGTCCACTGTAGCCAACAGCATATAAAGAGCGTGTCCTCCTGTGTGTGTCTGTGTGTGTGTGTGTTTCTGTGTGTGTGAGTGAGTGTGTGTGTCTCTGTGTCTGTGTTTGTGAGTGAGTGTGTGTGTGTCTGTGTGTTTCTGTGTGTGTGTGTGTGTGTTTCTGTGTGCGTGAGTGAGCGTGTGTGTATCTGTGTGTGTGTTTCTGTGTGTGCGTGAGTGTGTGTGTTTCTGTGTGTGCGTGTGTGTGCATGAGTGAGTGTGTGTGTGTGTGTGTGTGTGTGTCTGTGTGTTTCTGTGTGCGTGTGTGTGTTTCTGTGTAATGACAGGTGCTACATTAATAAAAATGACATGTGAATCTGACACATGTTGGACATGGACTCTGTGAGGGTTTCTCTGAAGTATCAGGACTACTTGATAAGATCAGACTGAACAGGTCCATCCAGGGGTACTGGACTATCACATGGACTCTGTGAGGGTTTCTCTGAAGTATCAGGACTACGTGATAAGATCAGACTGAACAGGTCCATCCAGGGGTACTGGACTATCACATGGACTCTGAGGGTTTCTCCGAAGTATCAGGACTACGTGATGAGATTAGAGACACACCCCACAGGTGTGACTATCACATGGACTCTGGATGAGGGACATTGTTTCTGAACAGGAAATGTTCTTAATGAAAAATGATCTTGCCATCAGATATGTAAACTCATCTGATAAATGTGTCACTACAGAATGTAGAGAGTTATAAGATAAGATATCAGATACACACTCACATACGCACACAGACTCACAGACACAGGATTATTTACATGGAGTCTGGTGGAGATATGCTGCTCTATACACGCTAAAAGTAGTGATTATTTACATGGAGTCTGGTGGAGATATGCTGCTCTATACACGCTAAAAGTAGTGATTATTTACATGGAGTCTGGTGGAGGTATGCTGCTCTATACACGCTAAAAGTAGTAATTATTTACATGGAGTCTGGTGGAGATATGCTGCTCTATACACACTAAAAGTAGTGATTATTTACATGGAGTCTGGTGGAGATATGCTGCTCTATACATGCTAAAAGTAGTGATTATTTACATGGAGACTCTTTAACTAAAAGGTATATCTCTGTAGAGAGAAAACTTTCTTACTCTCTTAAAATATATATGCTGTCCATTTGTAATCAAAATTAAAAAGAGAGCGAGCAGACGTAAAACACTAAACATTAGACTTTTATTCTGAAAGGACAAACAAAAAAGGAACAGTCAATCACTCCATCCTTACATCACTCCCTCCTTACATCACTTCCTCATGACATCATCGTTACATTGCACACAGTTGGTAATGCTAGCAGGCGGCTAGCAGCTAGCTCCATACATCACTTCCTTCCTCGTGACATCATCGTTACATTGCACTCTACATCACACAGTTGGTAATGCTGGCAGGCGGCTAGCAGCTAGCTCCATACATCACTTCCTTCCTCGTGACATCATCGTTACATTGCACTCTACATCACACAGTTGGTAATGCTAGCAGGCGGCTAGCAGCTAGCTCCATACATCACTTCCTTCCTCGTGACATCATCGTTACATTCCACTCTACATCACACAGTTGGTAATGCTAGCAGGCGGCTAGCAGCTAGCTCCTTACCATGTTAATACATTAATCACATCTGTTAGCATCAGCTAACTGGCTAGCTGCTGGCTAGCTACAACGTGAAGCGTTCAGGTCACGTCCCAATAAAGAAAAGAGAAAAACTAAACCCAGAACTTTTATTTCTAATCATTTAAAATCAGCTGCCGGTTAGGAAACCCACAACGACGCACAGCCACGTTTTTATGTTTTAACTTTAATGTATAAAATAATCTTCGGGGCGGATGTTTTAATACAACTTTCAGTAAAAATACACAAACTTCAATCAGCAATTTATACATAAAAGTCTCGGTTGTTGCATTAAAAATATCCTGATGTTGTGCTGTGATTGAACGCAGCACAAGGCCACGGAAGCCACTCATCAAACATCCGACACCCTGAACACATCACTTACTTTTCCTTATGTGCGCACGCGCACACACACACACACACACACACACACACACACACACAGTGTTAAAAAGGCTACAGGCGCTAACAGGAAGTGCAGGTTTATCTCCTTCTATAGCAGTTACCTTGACAACAGTAGGTGGATAAGATGCATAGCAACTACTCCGGTTACCCGGCCAACCAGTGTTTGATACATCTAACATAATTTAATAATATGGACCTAGAACGAGGTCCACCATGTCTGCAGGACCTAGGACCAGGTTTAATATGTGTGCAGGACCTAGGACCAGGTATTATGTGTCTGCAGGACCTAGGACCAGGTCTAACACGTTTGCAGGACCTAGGACCAGGTCTAATACATCTGCAAGACCTAGGACCAGGTCTAATACGTGTGCAGGACATAGGACCAGATCTAATACATCTGCAGGACTTAGGAACAGGTCTAAAACGTGTAAAGGACCTAGGACCAGGGCTAATACGTGTGCAGGACCTAGAACCAGGTCTAATACGTGTGCAGGACCTAGGACCAGGTCTAATACATCTGCAGGACCTAGGACCAGGTCTAATACGTCTGCAGGACCAAAGACCAGGTCTAATACGTGTGCAGGACCTAGGAAAGGTTCACGGATCTTTGGGAGGTTTTCAGAAAGCACTAAAGGATCTGTGTAGGAGCTCTGAAGACCTGCAGGTCAGCTTCCACAGACCCCCCCCCCGGGTCTCTGGTGAATATTGGAGATCTTTGTCAGGCTTGGTAACGCCTTGCAAAGTCTAGAGTCCCAAAGCACCAGCTCATCCCTTTGTAATGTTCTACATATTTCCCATGAGGCCATGCCAGGTCCGGGCTCGGGAGTCTAGGACCAGACGTGAACCAACTGGCTCCTTTAGGGCAGTGGGATCTGGTTTGCTGGGCTGCAGATCTGATCCCGTGTTCCGGCGGATTCTGCTGCTTCATTCTTAATAGTTAGGCCTCTGTGGTGCAGAGTCATCCTGACTCCATACAGTACTACTTCCTGTCCTGGAATCGGGGACGGATCCTCCAAACTAGACATGTTCTGATACCAGTTCGGCAAAAAGCCTCCAACTCGGCCTAAAACGCTGGTGGAGTATCGGGAAGTACTCGAGGTTACGCACCGATCTGGAATCATTTAGCCGAGAAAAACTACTCTGAAGAAGTTTTTATGTTCTTTTCCCGTTATGACTGACAGAAAAACTGCATAATGTGACATTCACAATGACATGAAGGATAGTAGTACCTGCTAATAAATATAAGTATTTCTTAACACACTGGTATCAGATCGGTACGCCGTATCGGCAAATACAAAGGTTCAGGTATCAAAAATGTATCAGAACATCTCTAATCCAGAGTCCTTCCCCTCCATCTGGACATGGACTTCAAAATACTTCATGTTAGCGCGGCTAAAGTGGCTAAAGTGGCCAAAGTGGAAGCTAAAGGATAACCCAATATAAATCTGTGGTGAATACTATCAACACGCCAGGATAACCCGGGTATAAATCTGTAGTGAATACTTCAACACGCTAGGATAACCCGGGTATAAATCTGTAGTGAATACTTCAACACGCTAGGATAACCCAGGTATAAATCTGTAGTGAATACTTCAACACGCAGGGATAACCCGGGTATAAATCTGTAGTGAATACTTCAACACGCAGGGATAACCCGGGTATAAATCTGTAGTGAATACTTCAACACGCAGGGATAACCCGGGTATAAATCTGTAGTGAATACTTCAACACGCTAGGATAACCCGGGTATAAATCTGTAGAGAATACTTCAACACGCTAGGATAACCCGGGTATAAATCTGTAGTGAATATTATCAACACGCCAGGATAACCCGGGTATAAATCTGTAGTGAATACTTCAACACGCTAGGATAACCCGGGTATAAATCTGTAGTGAATACTATCAACACGCAGGGATAACCCGGGTATAAATCTGTAGTGAATACTTCAACACGCTAGGATAACCCGGGTATAAATCTGTAGTGAATACTTCAACACGCTAGGATAACCCGGGTATAAATCTGTAGTGAATACTATCAACTCGCAGGGATAACCCGGGTATAAATCTGTAGAGAATACTATCAACACGCCAGGATTATCCGGGTATGACGTGGCGTTTCAGTAGGAGGACCCTGTGAATCCTGGGACCAGACTCTCAGTTAAACCCTGTCCTGTGGAGTCTCACCAATAGGGGGCACTGGTCTCCACACATCCCCAGCTCTGCCACTCAGGAAAGATCCCTGCAGAAGTCCGTGGGCTCCCAAACGGGTCAAGTTCAATAACCTGCTCCTTCTTCTGTCCCCCGTGGTCTCTCAAGATCTGCAGCCCGGCGGGACCTTCAGCGCTCCGGGACCGACCAGTGTCTGGGTCCGCCAGCTGGTAGTTATTCCCGCGGTTGTTGTCCCAGAAGGTTTGGTGCTGAGTCTGGTACTGGATGCAGAACTCCACTTTGTCGGACGGATCCAGGACCTCCGGTACCTGTGGTGAGAAAAAATGGTTTCAAAAACATCATGGTACCCCCCCCCCCCAATTCATAACAAGAGTTTTTACAGATGGAGCAAGTCTAAACCTCTCTATAATTTACAGATAGAGCAGGTCTAGACCACTCTATAATTTACAGATGGAGCGGGTCTAGACCTCTGTATAATTTACAGATAGAGCAAGTCTAAACCTCTCTATAATTTACAGATAGAGCAGGTCTAGACCTCTCTATAATTTACAGATAGAGCAGGTCTAGACCTCTCTATAATTTACAGATAGAGCAGGTCTAGACCACTCTATAATTTACAGATAGAGTTTTACGTACCGGCATGGAGAAGGCGAAGGTCTCGATGCCAGGGCCCCCGTACGGCGTGTTCAAGTACCGACAGGAAACGTCCTGGAAGGACCGCCACGAGTCGAAGGTGATCCGGACCCAGACGGACTTCTGGAAGCACAGGTTCTGGACCTGAACGGTGCCGGAAAGCAGACGCTGACAGACGGAGCAGGTCTCCAGACAGACACGCTGGGCCCGGAGCCGATTCCTCAGGTCCAGGTAGTCTGCAGCCGGCGGCTCGAAGTCCAGAACCAGGTCTGCACCACAGGCTGCAGGGTCTGGAAGAAGAACACAACATAGACCCCTAATACTGGATCTGAGGTATCTTTTATATAGACCTTAGTGGTCCCCTAATACTGTATCTGAAGTCTCTTTATATAGACCTTAGTGGTCCCTAATACTGTATCGGAAGTGTCTTTTATATAGACCTTAGTGGTCCCTAATACTGTATCTGAAGTATCTTTATATAGACCTTAGTGGTCCCCTAATACTGTATCTGAAGTCTCTTTATATAGACCTTAGTGGTCCCTGACACTGTATCTGAAGTCTCTTTTATATAGACCTTAGTGGTCCCCTAATACTGTATCTGAAGTCTCTTTATATAGACCTTAGTGGTCCCCTAATACTGTATCTGAAGTCTCTTTATATAGACCTTAGTGGTCCCCTAATACTGTATTTGAAGTCTCTTTTATATAGACCTTAGTGGTCCCTAATACTGTATCTGAAGTGTCTTTTATATAGACCTTAGTGGTCCCTAATACTGTATCTGAAGTCTCTTTTGTATAGACCTTAGTGGTCCCCTAATACTGTATCTGAAGTCTCTTTTATATAGACCTTAGTGGTCCCTAATACTGTATCTGAAGTGTCTTTTATATAGACCTTAGTGGTCCCTAATACTGTATCTGAAGTCTCTTTTATATAGACCTTAGTGGTCCCTAATACTGTATCTGAAGTCTCTTTTGTATAGACCTTAGTGGTCCCCTAATACTGTATCTGAAGTCTCTTTTATATAGACCTTAGTGGTCCCTAATACTGTATCTGAAGTCTCTTTTGTATAGACCTTAGTGGTCCCCTAATACTGTATCTGAAGTCTCTTTTATATAGACCTTAGTGGTCCCTAATACTGAATCTGAAGTGTCTTTTATATAGACCTTAGTGGTCCCCTAATACTGTATCTGAAGTCTCTTTTATATAGACCTTAGTGGTCCCTAATACTGTATCTGAAGTCTCTTTTATATAGACCTTAGTGGTCCCCTAATACTGTATCTGAAGTCTCTTTTATATAGACCTTAGTGGTCCCTAATACTATAGTGCGCATGCGCCAACGTGCTTGCAGCCTGTTGCAGTTGCTCCGTCTTTAGTCTTCTTACTTTTAACTTTTTAATAGTCTTCTTGATTCTTTTCAATCGTCTTTTTTGTTTCTTACGTGTGTGATTTCTAGACTCTAAGTCACAACTATTACTACACTCTCCCAAATTATGCGAGTTGGGAGAGTTTTGGAAAGCCACGGCACCGTCGCGAAGCAACTTCATGCCCGCTTTGTTTACACCCGGGACCAGCTGATTGCGCTGAAGCCGAACAAGGAGCCGTCTTGGGCGCCCCGGCCTACAGATATCCCCACTGAAATCTGGAGGTGGACACATCGAGGGTGCCGAGGTGGAATGAGACGGCGAGGGAAGAGAGAGGGGTCCAGGCAACGAAGACTTAGGAGAAGGAGATTTAAGCCGTGTCTCCCCTCTCTCATCATGGGCAATGTGAGGTCACTGGCTAATAAGATGGACGAGCTAACAGCGTTAGTCCGGAGTCAGAGGGAGTACAGGGAGTGTAGTCTAATGTGCTTCACGGAGACTTGGCTACACTCGGATATTCCCGACCACAATGTCTCCATCAACGGCTTTCAGACTGTTCGGGCCGACAGGGACTGCACCGAGAGCGGTAAGCGTAAAGGTGGGGGGCTTGCCGTTCTAGTTAACAACAGATGGTGTAATCCCGGTCACATTACGGTTAAACAGCGTATCTGTAGCCCGGACATTGAACTGCTTGCTGTGGGACTCCGGCCATATTATCTGCCACGGGAAATCTCACATGCCATCGCCGTTGCTGTTTACATTCCGCCCTCTGCCAACCCAACATCGGCGTGTAACGTCACCCACACCGCCATTACCCAACTCCAGACTCAACACCCGAGTGCCCTCATAGTGATCTCGGGTGACTTTAACGATGTAACCATGAGCACCACACTAACAAACTTCACCCAGTATGTGAGCTGCCATACTAGAGAGGAGAGGACCCTGGACCTGCTGTATGCTCATGTCAGGGACGCATACAACTCTTCCCCCCTCCCCCCACTGGGCAGATCCGACCACAACCTAGTTCAAATCAACCCCTGCTATGTGCCTCTGGTGAAAAGGCAACCTGTGACCTCAAGGACAGTGAGGAGATGGTCGGGGGAGGCCTATGAGACACTTCAGGGATGTTTTGAGGTGACAGACTGGGATGTACTCTGTGAGCCACATGGAGAGGACATAGATGGGCTGACTGAGTGTATCTCAGATTACATAAACTTCTGTGTGGACTGCACTGTCCCAGCAAAGACTGTTCAGTGTTACCCAAACAACAAACCGTGGGTAACAAAGGACATAAAGAACACCCTGAATAGTAAGAGGAGGGCTTTCAGAGCTGGGAATAGGGAGGAGGTGAGGGCCATTCAGGGGGACCTGAAGGTGAAGATCAGGGAGGGTAAGGAGAAGTACAGGAGGAAGCTGGAGCGTAAACTCCAGCAGTACAACATGAGGACGATGCTGAGGATGTTTTATGAGTCTGTGGTGGCCAGTGCTATTCTCTTTGCTGTTGCATGCTGGGGCAGCAGGCTGAGGGTAGGACGCCAACAGACTCAACAAACTGATCCGCAAGGCCAGTGATGTCGCGGGGGTGGATCTGGATTCTCTGTTGGTGGTGTCAGAGAGGACGCTGTCCAAACTACATGCCATCTTGGACAATGTCTCGCACCCACTCCATGGCTTGTTGATAAATCACAGGAGTACTTTCAGTGAGAGACTTACTCTCCCAAAATGCACCACAGAGCGCCACAGGAAGTCATTCCTGCCTGTGGCCATCAAACTTTATAACTCCTCCATCTAAGTGTCTGACACACAGACACTTAGAGAGGTTGATACTGGACAATATTATATGTATTATCTGTTTTGTGCAATAACACTGGCCTCAAATGTGTGCAATTCTCAAGTTTACCATTGCAATTCCTTAATTATGTAAATTATGTAAATAATGTATAATAATAACATTCTTTTAACTATGTAAATACGTACGTACATATCCACACTCCTTATATTTCTTATTTTTATTTCTACTCTGATATTTCTATATTACTATTTGTACAACTGCAACACAGTTTCCTTTCGGGGATCAATAAAGTATTTCTGATTCTGATTCTGAAGTCTCTTTTATATAGACCTTAGTAGTCCCCTAATACTGTATCTGAAGTCTCTTTATATAGACCTTAGTAGTCCCCTAATACTGTATCTGAAGTCTCTTTTATATATACCTTAGTGGTCCCTAATACTGTATCTGAAGTCTCTTTATATAGACCTTAGTGGTCCCTAATACTGTATCTGAAGTCTTTTTATATAGACCTTAGTGGTCCCTAATACTGTATCTGAAGTCTCTTTTATATAGACCTTAGTAGTCCCCTAATACTGTATCTGAAGTCTCTTTTATATAGACCTTAGTGGTCCCCTAATACTGTATCTGAAGTCTCTTTTATATAGACCTTAGTGGTCCCCTAATACTGTATCTGAAGTCTCTTTATATAGACCTTAGTGGTCCCTAATATTGGATCTGAAGTCTTTTTATATAGAGCTTAGTGGTCCCTAATACTGTATCTGAAGTCTCTTTATATAGACCTTAGTGGTCCCTAATACTGTATCTGAGGTCTCTTTATATAGACCTCAGTGGTCCCCTAATACTGTATCTGAAGTCTCTTTATATAGACCTTAGTGGTCCCTAATACTGGATCTGAAGTCTTTTTATATAGACCTTAGTGGTCCCTAATACTGTATCTGAAGTCTCTTTTATATAGACCTTAGTAGTCCCCTAATACTGTATCTGAAGTCTCTTTTATTTAGACCTTAGTGGTCCCCTAATACTGTATCTGAAGTCTCTTTTATATAGACCTTAGTGGTCCCTAATACTGTATCTGAAGTCTCTTTTATATAGACCTTAGTGGTCCCTAATACTGTATCTGAAGTCTCTTTATATAGACCTTAGTGGTCCCTAATACTGTATCTGAGGTCTCTTTATATAGACCTCAGTGGTCCCCTAATACTGTATCTGAAGTCTTTTTATATAGACCTTAGTGGTCCCTAATACTGTATCTGAAGTCTCTTTATATAGACCTTAGTGGTCCCCTAATACTGTATCTGAAGTCTCTTTTATATAGACCTTAGTGGTCCCTAATACTGTATCTGAAGTCTCTTTATATAGACCTTAGTGGTCCCTAATACTGTATCTGAAGTCTCTTTATATAGACCTTAGTGGTCCCTAATACTGTATCTGAAGTCTCTTTATATAGACCTTAGTAGTCCCCTAATACTGTATCTGAAGTCTCTTTATATAGACCTCAGTGGTCCCCTAATACTGTATCTGAAGTCTCTTTATATAGACCTTAGTGGTCCCTAATACTGGATCTGAAGTCTTTTTATATAGACCTTAGTGGTCCCTAATACTGTATCTGAAGTCTCTTTATATAGACCTTAGTGGTCCCTAATACTGTATCTGAAGTCTCTTTTATATAGACTGTAAATAACCCAGTATATGTTTTAGCTCTATAGAAGAAATAGCCTTGTTGTGTCTTATTTCCTGTTCTAAATAAAAGGGGCTTTTATTTTGAAAGTCACCCGTTGGCACGTTAACTAGTTTCCTGCTGTATGTAACGGAAAAAAGATACAAAAGTAACGGCCACAAAGTTAAATATGTAAAATGTTTAGCGCCCCTTCGAAGAGGCACAAGGTTAGTATTTATCATAATACAGTAAAATGTATAGGTTAGTGGTGTTTTAAAGAAGTTTTGAACAACTGTAGCTGTTTTTAGCTGTTTGTTTTAATAAGCTAATGCCGGACTTGTGAGCTAGTACTAAACTATGCTAATGCTTTGAATCTATATGATAAGGTAGCTAACGCATTATTGTTTGTGTTTGTTTCTTTTTGTAACCAGCTCTTACGTTGGTTTGGGGTTTCTCAATAAACTTAAAATCATCAGTAAAGCGTCAGACCATCTTTCGGAGGGTATGCTACAGTAAGAGCTTGACCCGCACCTGCTGCATCACGCTGCCCACGGAACTCATGAGAAGACGGCAAGGCACGGCATACAGAGCAGTGAGTTGCAACATCTAGTGTGATGGTCAACAGTGAGTTGTACTCAACATGGAAGGCATAAAGGAACAGATACATAAGCTACAGATAGAAATTGAAGAAAGTAAAGGCTTACTTGATCAAGAGGAATATGAAGGCATGTCAAGGCAGGAACTAAAGGAGTTAACCGAATGTAAGGAAAAACAACTAGCCGAACTTAAGAACAAAATGGACGTCGCTGATGGGTTAACATTACCACGTCGTTCAGAACGTATTGGTGTGCCCACAGAGAAAATACTCGCATACCAAAAGGAGGAGCTGAGTAAAAAGGAAAAAAGGCTGCTTAGCTTGTACGAACAATGGAAAATTCAAATCAGAACATCCAAAGAAAACTTGAAGAAAAACATAACAGAAAAGGAACTGGCTACAACGGCAGACACCATTGAAAAGGGAATGAATGATCTCATGAGACTTTATGATGAAATAAGAGAACGAGCCACACCATCCACTGAGATAAGACGCAAAATTGACGCATGTGAGGCTGTAACTAAAGACATTATAAAGCTTATCTACGAACGCTTATCAGAAGTAGCTGACGACTTTGATGCAGAGTGTGAAAGGCAACGGCTACGTCAGCTACTAGCCCACGACTATGCCTACTCCATATATGGTACAGCATCTCAGTCAGGTGCCAGTCGCCATTCAGAATCAACGCTTTTATCAGCAAAAAGGGCTGATGCAGCCGCAGAGCTCGCTGCTAAGGAGGCTCAATACAAACTAATGCAGGAAGAAAGAATTCAAAAGGAGAAAATAAGAGAAATGGAAGAGCAACATAAAAAGGAGTTAGAAATGCAGAAGTCTGAATTAGAGCGTCTACGGGCTGAAAGGGATGTTGAAGCTGCTCGTGCCAGACTTGAGATATATGACAGAGAAATTAGACAGGATACTGATAGTCAGCCCATACAGCAGAACAACAGGCAGATCACTCTGAGCACCCCAGTATATAACCAAAGCCCTCACCTTGACACACCAGCGCCCCCTACTGACATGTATTATCTGGCCCAAGCAATCCATGACAGCATAGCCATAAACAGACTCCCAGTGCCAATGCCCACAGTGTTTAGTGGAGACCCAATTTTCTACATTGAATGGAAGGCTTCATTCTTGTCACTTGTGGACCGAAAGGGTATTTCTTCAGCTGATAAACTTTACTACCTAAAGAAATATGTCAGTGGCCCTGCTTACAATTGCCTCGAAGGCACCTTTTCTCGAACTGATGAAGAGGCATACACAGATGCGTGGAATAAGCTCAATCAACGCTACGGTCAGCCATTTCTTGTCCAAAGAGCCTTTAGGGACAAACTATCAAAATGGCCAAAAATACAGTCAAAGGATGCAGAAGGATTAAGAGCGTTCTCAGATTTCCTAAACGCCTGCCTGCAAGCCATGCCTCATGTGAAGGGTCTAGAAATATTAAGTGACTGTGAAGAAAACCAAAAGCTAACACAGAAAGTTCCTGATTGGGTAGCATCCCGTTGGAATCGTCGAGTCACAATAGCCCTCATGGAAAATAAAGAGTTTCCCACCTTTGAGGATTTCACAAAGTTTATGTCAGTAGAAGCAGAGATAGCATGCAACCCAGTCACTTCCCTACATGCTCTTCACACATCTAACCCGCCCCATGACAAGAAAAGTGCAAAGGAAACGAAGGGAAGCAAGTCAATGTCTTCAGCACTCAAACCGTCCTTAACAGTGATAAATCTACACCAAGCAATGAGAGATCAAGGCCCCCCTGTATGTGGTGCAAAGATAACAAACATCAACTCCCCAAGTGCCCAGACTTCATGGAAACGTCTCTTGAGGACCGACGGAAACACGTTAAGGACAACAAGCTGTGTTATGGATGTGTGAAACCAGGTCACAGCGCCAAAGAATGTCGTCACCGCCACACTTGTGACGTGTGCCAGGGAAGGCATCCGACCTGTCTCCATGATGAAAACTACAGAAGACATGTAGGTAGAGAAAGGCCTTTATCAATTGTAAATACAGCTTCAAATACAGCAGATGAAACCACAGCAGCCATGGCACTCAACGTCACAAGAGGGGGTCAGTCATGCGTCACTTCCATGATCGTCCCTGTATGGGTATCCTCTGCTACAAATCCATCCCAGGAGCAGCTTGTCTATGCATTATTAGACACTCAAAGTGACAGCACATTCATTGAAAAAGAGGTAAGCAAGGAATTACAAGCAGACGCCTACCCTGTGAGACTGAAACTTACCACCATGCTTGGAGAGAACATGATAATGAAGAGTGAAAGGGTTTCTGGACTCCGTGTGAGAGGCTACAATTCCTGCTTTCACATCGACCTTCCTCTTTCATATACTAAAGACTGCATTCCAGTGAATCGTGATCATATACCCACTCATGAAACAGCAAAACAATGGCCGCACTTGTCTACAATCTCGGATAAGATTCCACCTCTTCTTTGCTGTGATGTAGGACTCTTAATTGGCTACAACTGTCCCAGGGCACTAACACCAAGACAGGTGCTAGCAGGAAAAGACGAGGAACCCTATGCCATCCTAACAGACTTGGGATGGAGCATTGTGGGCGGCTCAACACCGCACCTGGATGAAACAGGATCAGGCTTGTGTCACAGAGTTGCTTTAAAGGAACTTCCTCCAGTAACGCCAATGGATGTGTTAAGCGCCCTAGAGTCTGACTTTAAGGACACTAAAACAGACAACAAGACTGTCTCACAAGAGGATCTTGTTTTCTTGGACAAACTCAAAGGGAGCATAAGGAAAAATGACCAAGGACATTATGAAATGCCCTTACCCTTTAAGAAACGGCCATACTTACCTGATAACAAGAAACTCGCTGAAATCCGGCTCAGTCATTTAAGGCGGAAATTCCACAAGGATGAGAAATATAAGAAGGACTACACAGCATATATGAATGAGATCATTGAAAGAGGTGATGTCGAAGAAGTAGACGAAAACGCAACTAACGGTGAACGGTGGTACATTCCCCATCATGGCATCTACCACCCTAAAAAGCCTGGAAAACTGCGCATAGTTTTCGACTGCTCAGCAAAGTACGGCGGCACAAGCCTAAATGAACACCTTCTTCCAGGACCAGACATGATGAACAACTTAACGGGCGTCCTTATACGGTTCAGACAGCATCCCATAGCTCTCATGTGTGACATAGAGAAAATGTTTCACCAATTCCATGTCCAAAAGGATGACCGCAACTACCTGCGCTTCTTGTGGTGGAAGGGAGGAAACACAGACACACCACCTCAAGAGTTCAGAATGAAGGTACATCTCTTTGGTGCAGTGTCATCCCCTGGCTGTGCGAACTATGGACTGAAATACCTAGCCAAGGAAAACAGTCTCTCACATCCAATAGGCTCTCAGTTCATGGCAAGAGACTTTTACGTTGATGATGGAGTCACAAGTACAAACACTGTGGAAAAGGCCATTCAGGTGGCACATGAGGCAAGAGAGATATGCGCCAAAGGTGGCCTCCGTCTTCACAAATTTGTGTCAAACAACTATGCTGTCCTACAGAGCCTACCCTCATCAGAGTGTGCCATAGACACCAAGACAAAGGATCTGACCTTCACTGACATACCACTAGAGCGAGCATTAGGGATTCACTGGAACATCGAGGCAGATAGCTTCAGATTTAACAACACCTTGAAAGACCAACCAGCTACACGTAGAGGCATATTGTCTACTGTGGCATCCATATATGATCCCCTTGGCTTCCTTGCACCTTATGTTCTCACTGGGAAGAAGATCTTACAGGAAATGTGCCACCAAGGTGTTGGGTGGGATGATCCCCTGCCGGAGATGCTGAAGCCACGGTGGGAGAGCTGGCGACACGACTTTGCCAACCTAGAGAAGATAAACATACGTCGATGTTACATACCTGCAAACTTTGGAGAGGTCGTAGAAACAGAGCTTCACCATTTTTCGGATGCGAGCACCAGCGGATACGGTCAGTGCTCTTATCTGAGATTCAGGAACCAAAGAGGAGACATTCACTGCTCCCTAGCCATAGGAAAGGCCCGTGTTTCTCCCACAAAGTTAACTACAATACCAAGGCTTGAATTAACCGCAGCAGTGGTCTCAGTCGGCATCAGCAATATGCTCAGGGAGGAGCTTGGGTGTGGTGATGGGAAAGAGTACTTCTGGACTGACTCAAAGGTAGTTTTAGGCTACATAAATAACGATGCAAGGCGCTTTCACACCTTTGTTGCCAACCGGGTCCAGAAGATCCGCCATAGCACAAACCCCCAGCAATGGTTTTATGTCCCTACAGATGAAAACCCAGCAGATGGTGCTTCCCGTGGAAGAACTGTAAATGAATTGCTTACATCTAACTGGTTCACTGGTCCCATGTTCCTCTGGAAAAAGGAAATATGTACACCAAAAGATGTAGTATCAGACCTATCCTTAGGAGATCCAGAAATCAAAAAGGTTCAAACACTACAAACAAAGACCACAGAAACAATGAGTCTTGCCGACCGTCTGTCCAAGTTTTCATCGTGGTCCCGAGCCATCAAGGCCGTGGCCCGCCTTTTGCGACGGGCTAAGAAAATCACGTCAAGTGCTCTGTCTACAGTGAGTGAACAGGAAAGTGCTGAGCGTGTCATAATCCAAGATCTGCAAAGTCAAGCATATGAGAAAGAAATTAAGTTGTTAAACAAAGGAAGTCAACTACCATGTAGCAACAAATTGCACCACCTTGATGTTTTTCTTGACACAGATGGTATCCTCAAGGTGGGAGGAAGACTCCGCCACTCGTCTCTCCCTAACCCATTCAAGCATCCGATTGTCATCCCCAAAGAGCACCATGTGACAAAGTTAATAATAGCTCACAATCACGAAAAGACAAAGCATCAGGGGAAAGGCTTCACTACAAATGAAATCAGATCCAGTGGCTTTTGGATTCCTGGAATGAGCAGAGCAGTTGCTTCATACATCCGCCAGTGTGTGGTATGTCGTAGACTCAGGGGACTTCCAGATGGCCAAAGAATGAGTGATCTTCCTGTAGAACGTGTAGAGCCCTCTCCACCATTCACATATTGTGGTATGGATTGCTTTGGTCCTTTTGTCACTACGGAAGGACGGAAACAGCATAAACGTTATGGCCTGCTCTTCACCTGCTTTTGCTCACGGGCCATCCACATCGAGATGTTAGAGGATTTGTCCACCGACGTTTTCATCAACGGCCTGCGATGCTTCATTGCTGTTCGAGGTGCAGTCCGTCAGATCCAGTGCGATCAAGGCACTAACTTTGTTGGTGCGAAGAATGAATTCAAGGCAGCGCTACAAGAGCTTGATACTCAGAGACTAAGTATGTTTCTGTCTCAAAAGCAGTGTGACTTTGTCATGAACGCGCCCCACTCCAGTCATGCAGGTGGCGTATGGGAGCGCCAAATAAAGACAGTCAGGAGTGTTCTAAACTCCACTCTATCACTTTCCCATGGCAGACTCAATGACGCTTCATTAAGGACTCTACTCTATGAAGCCATGTCCATAGTCAACAGTCGACCCCTCACTGTGGATAACCTAAACAGTCCTGACAGCCTAGAACCACTCACCCCCAATCATTTGATCCACATGAAATCCAGCACAGCACTGCCCCCACCTGGCACTTTCCCCAGAGAGGACTTGTATGGAGTGAAAAGATGGCGCCGTGTGCAGTATCTGGCAGAGCAGTTTTGGAGTCGCTGGAAACGGGAGTATCTTCACAACATCACCGTCAGACAGCGTTGGCACTCGCCGATGAGGAATCTATTAGTAGGTGATATAGTGATGGACACAGATGAACTGTTGCCCAGAGGTGAATGGAGACTCGCTAGGGTTTTAGAGACTGTCAAAGGTATGGATGGGCTTGTAAGGAGAGTGAAAATCTCATTTGGAGATAAGAAATTAAATAAGAAAGGTGAGCGTCTTGGAAAACTTTCCGTGGTGGAGCGTCCAGTGCAGAAGTTAGTTCTTTTGTTAGAAGCTTCTTAAGCCCATGACTGTTAAGGAACACTGTCAGTCATAAACTAAAATTATTCGTAGTTCATGTCGTTTAATGTAAAACACTCATAATTTTGGTGGGAGTGTAAATAACCCAGTATATGTTTTAGCTCTATAGAAGAAATAGCCTTGTTGTGTCTTATTTCCTGTTCTAAATAAAAGGGGCTTTTATTTTGAAAGTCACCCGTTGGCACGTTAACTAGTTTCCTGCTGTATGTAACGGAAAAAAGATACAAAAGTAACGGCCACAAAGTTAAATATGTAAAATGTTTAGCGCCCCTTCGAAGAGGCACAAGGTTAGTATTTATCATAATACAGTAAAATGTATAGGTTAGTGGTGTTTTAAAGAAGTTTTGAACAACTGTAGCTGTTTTTAGCTGTTTGTTTTAATAAGCTAATGCCGGACTTGTGAGCTAGTACTAAACTATGCTAATGCTTTGAATCTATATGATAAGGTAGCTAACGCATTATTGTTTGTGTTTGTTTCTTTTTGTAACCAGCTCTTACGTTGGTTTGGGGTTTCTCAATAAACTTAAAATCATCAGTAAAGCGTCAGACCATCTTTCGGAGGGTATGCTACATAGACCTTAGTGGTCCCTAATACTGTATCTGAAGTCTCTTCATATAGACCTTAGTGGTCCCCTAATACTGTATCTGAAGTCTCTTTATATACAGTGTGTGTGTGTGTGTGTGTGTGAGAGAGAGTGTGTGTGTGTGTGTGTGTGTGTGTCTGTGTGTGTGTGAGTGTGTGTATTATTTGATCTGAAAGGATTTCCTGGAGTTTGTCTCCATCTGCTGGATGAATACATTTTCACTGTTTTATCATTTTAATAAAGAAATAAAAATGATATTGAAGAGCCCATATTATAAATACACACACACACACACACACACACACACACATATATATATATATATATATATATATATATGTAAAAAAATCCTGCATTTTTGCAGTTTTTCTTCTACATTTGTCACTATTTTGAAGTTTTAGTTCATTTGTAGTAAATGTTTTTGTAACTTTTCCCGTTTTTTTTCAAACTTTTTCAGCATTTAAAGAAAAATGTTTTTGTAGTTTTTTTCTCTAACGCTCTTCATAATTCTGATATAGAAACTTTTTGGAAAGGGGTCAGATTTAAATCGAATGTCAGTTTTCTAACAATGTTGTTGTCGCTTTTTCCGATAATTTGATGTTTTTTTGTCACTTCTGATTTTTGGGTCACTTTTTTTTTGTTTAACTTAATTTTTTTCCTGCGTTTTTGTAGTTTTTATCCAACATTTGTCACTTTTTCCAACGTTCCTTAG
>CM057251.1:2454572-2659406 GCA_029931835.1 Etheostoma nigrum | reverse complement strand
TTAAAGGAAACATGCTGGGGGCAAAAGAACATAAGTACTCCGGGGAATGACTCCCCAGAGCTGGGTTAGTAACAGGCATTTCTGGGTGTGTTCTAAGATGGAAAAAGTGAATGTTGAATGTGAATGTGTCTTGCCCTGTCTCCCCTGTGCTCCTGTTAGAGAGTTGCTGTTTTAAGTTCCTTGCTGTGTGTGTGTGTGTGTTTGTGTGTATAATATCACAGCTCAGGGTTGTTATTTGGGAGCTGCAGAGTAAGTAGGGCACCAAGTTAGTGATCAGAGGAGCCTCTGCCTTGCTCTCTCGCTCCCTCTTTTTTCTCTCTCTCTCACACACACACACACACACACACTCTCTCTCTCTCTCTCTCTCTCTCTCTCTTTGTCATGCAGTTTCCCTATTTCTGTCTGTCTCTCTGTAACTCTACATGGGCCTTAAGGAGGGATAGAGGGACAATGAGACATACTGAGAGAGGGTCGGAGAGAGAAAAAAGACACAAGAGAGAGTAAAAGATAAGAGAGAAGGATCACAGAAGCCGAGATAAAGAGAGAGGAGAAGGAAGTTATGACACTCCATCTCAATAATCTCCAGATATCATTACACATGCACATTATCCACGCCTGACGGCTTCCCGCTGCATTTCTTGCAATTACTCACAGCGGTAACGACATTACAGCTAATGCTTGCAGTGATTATGGCAGCGCTGCTATTTGTTCTTATTTAGCAGGGCGGCCGTGGGCTGTTGTAAAGGTTGGCCACGTGCTGCCCGAGAACAACGTGTTAAAACATCCCAATGATTTGTAAGAGAGGATGGCGGAGTTATTAGGGTGCATTTTTCAGAAACCTTTGTCATTGTTAACGATACCAGTTTACAACGCATGACGCTGTATTTTTGTGCATACAAACAGTGTTTGTATGCAAGAATTTGCGTTAACTTGTTAATATCGAGTTCATTTTGACAGCCCTTATATAGTATAGTTTAACATCTAACTGACACACAAACTCTTTTTGTCTAGCTAAATTGACAAGTATAATTGGGTGTCATCCGCATAACAATGAAAGTTAATTGAGTTTTTCCTAATAATATTGCCAAGAAGAACCATAAATAAGGAGAATAGAATTGGTCCAAGCACTGAGCCTTGTGGAACGCCATAGCTACCTTTAGTGTACTTAGTAGATTTATTATTAACAAATTGAGATCAATCAGAGAAATAGGACTTAAACCAGCATAGTGCAATTCCTTTAATGTCAACTAAATGTTCCAGTCTCTGTAACAGGATGGTATGGTCAATGGGGTTGAATGCAGCTCTAAAATCTAGTAAGACAAGTACAGAGACAAGTCCTTTGTCTGCAGCAGTTAAGTCGTTTTCTATGATGCTTTCTACATCCTGACAAATAAACTGTTGCTATGTAGAAAATCGCATAACTGATTAGCAACTACCTTCTCCAGGATCTTGGAGAGAAAGGGAAGATTAGATATAGGTCTATAGTTGGCTAAGACCTCAGGATCAAAGGTGGGGTTTTTTTCCAGGAGAGGTTTTATCACAGCTACTTTAAATGACTGTGGTACATAACCTGTTAAAAAAGACATATTGATCATGTGTAGTAATGAAGTGTTAACCACGGGTAATGCTCATTGGGATGGGATCTAAGAAACAGGCAGATGGCTTAGCTGAAAAGACCTTTAACGTTAATTGTTGAAAGTCTATAGAATAGAAGCAGTCAGGTCTTTTGTTGTCCTTTCTGGTAGTCCTGCGTCCCTGAAGAAAACTTCCGTTACAGTGAACAATGCAGACCAAGACCAGAATGATAAATTGACCATACGGACAGTTTAATCTGGGAGTTTTTTCTTGCCATCGTTGCATGCACTATGCTTGCTCTTGGAGGAATTACTAGAATTGTTGGGGCTTTATAAATTATAGAGTGTGGTCTAGATCTACTCTATCTGTAAGGTGTCTCGAGATGACTTGTTATGATTTGATACCATAAAAAGTATTATCTTGTGAGCCTTTTGATTGATAAGTTATGTAATAATAATAATATATTTTTCCACTGGTGTAATCACACCAGGACCCTTCTTGGATGGGATCCGAGACAGGCTACATTTACACTACTACTACTCTCATTTTTAACCTTTATCTTGTCTTCCCGTCACTTTTTTTTCAACATTAGTATCGCTTTTTCCGACATTTTGGTCACTTTTTCAGTGTTGTAGTTGTATTTTTTAATGTTTTTCCAGTTTTTTGATATTTTTAATGTTGACATTTATTTTGACTGCCCATTTTTTTGTGACAAAAATAACAAACTTAACTGAAAACGGGTCAAATTCGACCCAAGGACACCATGAGGGTTAAAGAGCGTTTTGACAAACTGACAAATAGGTTCTGCATCCACTGGTTTACTTTATTTCCTCTGGTTAATGGCAACAGTTCAGCTTGTCAATGGTGGGAAAATGTACTTTTGGGATCAGGATCCTGTGATCCTTTTACTGCAGATGTACAGTATGTGACGTAAAGGTCCAGGAAGCGAAAATGAGACAAAGCAGGTTAGTGAGTGAGTTTGTCGCACTAAGGAATGTGTGTGGGCAGCACTGGTGGCTGTCCTCGTACCTAGAGATTTAAGCTTTTTTATTATATATATATATATATATATATATATATATATATATATATATATATATATATATATATATATATATATACATACATATATAACCTTTTATCTATTTTAATCCACACACTATTTTGTCAAGTACGGTGCACCTCTATTTCTGTCTTTAGAGAGTCTAACGATTGAAAATCATAGATGTTAAAAAAAAACAGCAAATACTTTGGAGAAAGAACAACAACGGTGAAAGGTAAGACTTTGATTGCACATGGCCGAATTGTTACCGAAAGGTAAGACTGACTAAAGGTCTCTGTTTGTGCCCATCTAGAGTACTAAGCGACCCTGGAATTTTCAAACCAAACTTAGGGGCACCAGTGTTTGCAAATGTCTCCATTTCAGGGGCTCGGAAACACCGGAGTAGCAAAAGATATCCGTTTAACGTAGGTCAGTAGTTCAGTCCTCACCAGGGTTTGATTGATGGTCTTCACACTGGCCCAAACAACCCAAACCAAATAGATGTGAAAGCACCCTAATATAGATAATCTTTGACAGACGTTAAAGTCTTTTGCTTCTTAGTATCTCAATTTGTACACTTAGAAAAACAAAAAGACTACAAAATAAGATCGGCAACAGCACAAACACCAACATCAGGGCGTTCTTGCAGGCAGAAAAAAAAGAGTTAAACTTGCCCAGTATCTGCCACGTGTGGGACTCATATCATTTTCAGTTCTCAGGGAGCTGAAGAAGGAGTGATGGTCCATCCAGCGTATCATCACTCCTCTTAAGATGGCCCTTCAGGTGCCGTCTCAAAGAAAGACTCCCACTGCTAATTTCACATGCGGAGGGAATGTCGAGCCAGCCAGCCACCAGGGGCACGCGTAGGAGAACAGAATTGGAATCGTGCTCTGATACTTGAGTGCAACTCAAAGAAACTTTTAAAGTCAATGTCGTTCGGCTGCTGCAGATGTCTGATGGCTGCTGCTGCATACTGGTGCAGTGGGTGGGATCTGATGGCCCCCCTCACTTTTTAAAGCCTTTATTGGTCCCATCACACTTTTTCCAGTTTCACTTTTAGTCACCAAACTCTCTGTAAACAGTATTTTACAGCCACTATCTATCTATGGATTGAGGAATCTCTGTATGTGTGTGTGTGTGTGTGTGTGTGTCCCTTGTCTTTCAAATATCTCATGAACCGTTCATCCGATCTACTTCACACTTGAACTCAGGGTTTGGAATTTGGAGCAGTTTAGAAAAAAAACATTGGCTATTGGATTTTAATAAACTGTGAATAAAACTAAACAACTTTACAATAAAGTTTGATGGAGGAAAAAAGTGCTGCCGTAACGCCGGCTCTTTCGTGTCTAACCTTTACAATAAAAGCCCCATCTTAAATTTCACTAAGAGGAAACTCAATAAAAAGGCATGATTTTGCCAAGTCTAGATAAAAAAAATAAAATCAAATAAGCATCAAATAAAAAAAAACATCAAATAATTCATAATTTCTGCTTTTCTAACTCAAACATTAGGTATAATTTCCTAAAAATGGTTTATTGACCATAAATTCCAACAATTACTGTAAAAGTAAAATGAATAAGTTAGTGTTATGTAGTGTTGAACATTGAAAAATGGGACAAGAAAAAGAAAAAGAAAGAAAAAGTTAAAAGAAACTAAAACAAACAAAAAGTGCTAGTTTTCAATTTTGCCGGGAAGACAACACAAGAGTTAAGTTGCTCGGAGCAGACATGTAACGTTATCTCGGATTTGGAGCTGCTCCGTCTCACTGAGCCTCCCCCTGGGTCCAGTTGTTTTAAATGTGTTGTTAACTTAAAACACTAACAGCGTCAGCAAGATACCTCCGCTTATCAGATCCATACTTAACCATCAAGCCACTAAGCCCATTTTAGATCACGTTAACAACATGACAGCACCGCGTCATAAACAGCTGACTGTGGTGATAACATGCAATATTGTTGACAAAAAACAGAACACTAGAATTTAGTTAGAAAACAACAGAACAGATACTTTTTATCAATACGGCCATGACAGTGGCTTCTCTGTTGTGGACATTTCTGTGCCTGTTTCTAGATTTATGTTAGTTTTTTTTTATGATTGTGTTCATGATTGTTCAGGTTGTTCTGTTTTCTGTTGTAGTTTGTGAGTCGAGTGCAGATTTGAGTCGCGCACGCTCAGATTTAAACGGTTTACGGCATAACGTGTCACACTGAAATTTTTTAAATACCCATGAAATAATAAACTTTTCTCATTACAAACAATAACAGAAGATGGGAATCATTTCAAAACTGTTTTAGCTATCTATGATAGATTAATTGCTAACGTTAGCTCAAAACACCATTCCAGTGACAGCCTTTGTTGTTTAATTGCTAGCTTGTAGCAAAGCTAGCAGTCATTTCAAAAACATTTTTTATTGATTGATTGCTAATGTTAGCTCAAAACGCCATTCAGCAGATAGCCTTTGTTGTGTTTGATTGCTAGCTTGTAGCTAAGCTAGCAGTCATTTAAGAAACGTTTTAGCTATCTATGATTGCTTTATTGCTAACATTAGCTCAAAACGCTATTCAAGTGACAGGCTTTGTTGTGTTTGACTGCTAACTTGTAGCAAAGCTAGCAGTCATTTCAAAAACGTTTTAGCTATCTATTATTGTTTGGTTGCTAACGTTAGCTCAAAATACCATTCATTTGACAGCTTTTGTTGTGTTTGATGCTAACTTGTAGCCAGCAGTGAACCAACTTGGTTAAGTAGGTCCATTTTTACTGTATTGACATTACAAAAGTCTCTCGTTAGCATCTTATATGCTACTTGTCGCTAAGTGACGCATGCGCAACTCAAATCTGCACTCGCCTCACATTGGGCAGTGACAGTAGCCGGTGTTCCCTCCTTTTGTTTTATGTTTTCCTGTGAGTGTCTGTATATTCTGTTTCCTGTTTTATTGTGATAGTATGGTTTTCTGTGCTGTCTGGTCTAGTTTTACTTCCTGTGTTTTCCTGCCCTTGTGATTGCCTGATGTTTCTCACCTGTTTCTCAGCACTTATGTCACCTGCCTCTTGTTTCCTGGTTACCCTCTGTATGTAGTCTTTGTGTTCCACATGTCCTGTGTCAGATCAGTTTGTGTTTCTTTGTACTTCCGTGTCAGAGTGCTGTGTGTTTCCCTGCCGTTTCTTGTGTATTCCCTCGGTTCCAGTTAATCTTTGTTTCCTTCGGACCTTACCTGCTTTTTGTGGACACCTTCTGTTTTATGGACCTTTTGCAAAATAAAGAATCAAACTCAGTACCTTGCCAGTCATCTCTGCCTTTGGGCCCAACCATCTCCACCACTCATAACACATCTCGGTGTGTCCGTCTGTCTGTCTGTCATTCAGATATCTTGAAAACCGTTCATCCAGTCTATTTCACATTTGGTGGGTGAATTGCTGGGTACACACTGACCTGCGGTGTTAAATTTGGTGCAGTTTGGAAATGCAACACGTTCAATATTAATAAACTGGGAATAAAACTAAGCGAACAGCTGTGCAGCAGCAGCTTTATGGCTCTGCAGATTGAGTCAAGCATGCCGTAATACCTCTGCTCAGTGTATTCCACCATGTGTGTCTATGACCACGGACGCTGTAACGTTCCAACCAATACTCTTCTTCATTTCCCTGGAGTCACGAGCGGATGAGTGGCTTGGAATTTGCTGCAGACTGATTTGAGGTCTAGTCCAGCTGGTCTTTCTTTTTTTTCAAAAGTAGATTGAAGAATTTGACAGAAGGTTGTAGTTACTTTTGAGTTATTTTGCCACTATGTGATCTAGGATTTGATGACCCAAGTCTTATTTTATGGAATTTTGTTATTCTTTTTTTTTTGGCAACTGGTATGGTTAACTGGTTAAATACATTCTAAATAAAAAAAAAAAAATACTTATGTCTGGATATAAATATTTATTTCCATCTTTAGCGTTTAGCTTAACACAGCGCTATTGCAACCATTAACATCCCTGGCTCAGCGGTGTCATCCTCCCTAGCTCCACACTCTCGTCCAAAAATCGGTTTAATAAAAAACAAAATGGCGACGACTACATTGCCAAACACAAGGCTTCAAAAGCATAGACTGTTAAAGAAATGGACCAATAGATCCCGTTGCTCTGGACGGAGACCAGTATTGGAAGCTCTTTTCCGGTGATGGCTGAGCGTTACTGCGCAGCCTCCAACTGAGCTTGAAGACGTAGATGTGATGTGAGCAACCTGTCTGAAAGTTGTAAATCTTCTGGTAGCTGTGCAAGAGAAATCTCAATCATTCCCAATCAGCAGAGACTGAGAGGTAGGTATATGTTACGAGATAAAATAAACACATGTTAATTACAGCTAACTAACATGCTAGTTAACATTAGTAATTACAACTAATTTAAGTCCAAACTGTCTGCAAGCTTACCCTGTACTACGGTAATTCCTCCACTGTGGGACAGCAAGTCGCGTGGTTATGACACAATCATTAGCCTATTTTTACAAAAAAACGTCTGCAACGGAGCCATAATGTGAGATACAAGGTAATGGAGCCTTTTATACATTGTTGTTTCTTTAGAAATAAACAAATAGTCTTTTAACGCTTCAGATGTAAAGTTATTTACTGTTAAAGTGGTGCTGAAATGAATGGCGGTCAATGGAATGCTAACGGTGGGTGATGGCTTATTAGCATCAAAATGGTGCCACAGGAGCTACGTTTAGAGAGGAAAGTCTTACCTCCTTGTTCAAAACAGCAGTCCTCAAACCAATGGGTCACTGCTGCCACGTCCATTATGAACTAGTTAGAGAGGAGTCAGGAATGTATCATTGTTAAGAGAAACGTGGTTTATTATAATTTGGGTTTTGAATGTGAAATGGGAAAAATGATTGCTGAGATCTTGGAAAGATATCCTTCTTTTCTGTCATTGCTTACTACTTCATCTCGTTCTTCATACCATTCCTTTGTATTCTTATGTACTGTACATCAGATTCAATTCTGTAGTTCAGTTCTGCTGAATTTGAGCCTCTATTATAGTATGTTTTATTATTTTGTGTCATGTACCGTTACATCATTAGGTCATTTTTGGATTGTTTCTATTGCCTTCTCTTTCTGTTTTGACATAACTCCTGGCAAACTATCAGGTGCTATAAAGCAGTGAGTGATGATGCTGGATGCTTTTACAGTCACCCTGTCTCACTGTCTCTTTAAACATGACCTTTGTCTTATTGTTGGGAGTTATCACAGATGGAGGGAACGTCAGACAGACAGACGTAAAGAGACAGGGAATATGCTGTGGGAAAGATGGAAGAGTGACAGGAATACACAACAAGGGGGTTGGAGAGAAACAACCACACACGCACACACACACATAAAGATGCAGGGTAAGACAGAAGCTCAGCAGCAGATGGCTGTAAATCCCCCATGATGACCGAAGGAAGGTCGAGACCCTGGCACATCATCACCCGTCCCGTCGCAGCAGTGGTGCTGATATTGTAGCTCAGCTGATCTCAGACAGGCTATATGTTCATAAGCATGTGTAGGTTAGATTCACTGGAAGCCATAAGCTGGTGTCAATCATGCCCCCTCACATTGTCGCACTGCTGTGAGCTTAAAGCTCATGTTGCAGGTTAACCACCACTGTTGATTATTGGGTACAAAAAACACTCAAGATATGTATATCATTTTTCATTTTTCAGCCTGGCACTAGAACTACGGTGACTGACTGGGATGAGGAAGAGGAGGAAAGGCCAGCAGCCGAATAATTAGCAACGCAGCAGTGCATACAATGACTTTACTTTTTATTGTCAGTGAATAGCACAGAGTGAACGTCAACATTTTCTTTCGATCTAGTAGTGATCATGTCGTTAGTTCAGATAAGTTCTGGTACACTTATCTAGAAATAGTAATAGAAAGCATCCCCGAGTGTTATTTCTAAGTGTTTACCTCTTCCTCCGGTGAAAACGTGTCGCTGTTTGGCCGGTGCTTGTGTGTGTGGCGGCGAAGCTGCGGTGGAGAGCGGGTGCTGTAGGGGAGTGAGCCTCCGGTCGGGAAGCTCGCCTCGCGATCAGCTGATCTGAAGATGCCTAAATCCGTTTGTGACATTTCAGACAGGATCATGGTCCTCCCCAACCAGCACGCATCAGTATTGTAATTGTTTATATTTCAAACATCACTGCAGGTTGATTGTGGGCGACAACGCGGTCGTGTTAGCTTACCGAAACTCTACTGCCGAAGTTGCTGGCTGGCTACGCGACGTTAACTATATCCGCTAGCATCCGTACAAGCTAACTATAGCCAGTTAGCTTTGTGTGTAATGTAACAAACCCCCCCCCATCTCGTAGGAGCGAAGCTTACTATTTCATTCAATACAATTATGGTACAAAAGGTGCACTAATGCCACATGTATGATGTTGACAACATGGACGCATATATAGGCAACACCAAAGGCAGTCGTAGTATTTACCTAGCAGGCTAGGCTAACGCTGTTGTGCTAACGTCCGGCGGCGTATCGTTAGCTAGCAGTCTAAACTTGTGAAAAGCCGAACAACATCCCCGTCTAAGCTGTGTTTCACTTTCCCTCCAATATTATAATAATTAATATAATAATATTATAATTATTATAAATATAATAAAGTCACATGGACTCGGTGAGACCATAGACTGTTAATATTAAAAGACCAGAAGCCACATTAGGCCAGACCAGTGGTAAATACAACGCAGGCTGCTCTGTTATCTCCCCAATATGACGTCATGCAATGCATTGTGGGGGGAAAATGAAACACTGTAAAATTGTGCCTAATTTTCATATTATATATCTAATTTTGCGATATCCAACACCATCAAATACAATGGATAACAGTTCAAATATTTACTACCAACAAGCAAACTGCACAAATTCGTTGCAAAATTAAACCTGCAACATGGGCTTTAAAGGCAGTTGGGGAGCGGATTTTCAAATGGTAAACACAATTACTAGAAAGATATTACAGCTTGTATGCTAATAAGTCATTTCCGTCAAGAATCTCAACCTAGGGTACTCCGCCTGAGCAGACGCTCGCTGTCATTTCATTAGTCTGAGTTTGAAAAGCTCTGGATTTTTTAATTTCTCAAATGAAAATGCCGCCAACCGACTTCTGCAGCTCCCACCTTTACACCTTTGATTTGGTGAAACACAGTCACGTGGTAGAGCCTTCAGCGGAAGTCTCTCTCTCTCTCTCTCTCTCTCTCTCTCAAAATAAAACATTAAAATGAGACGTACGCTGGGGTAAAAACAATGACGCGTAGAATACCACCGAGGTAAAAAGAAAAGTAACAAGCTCATTGTAACCTAATGTAGCGTAGTAAGAGTACAGTTTCTTCTTCACTAATCTACTCAAGTACAAGTAAAAGTATAGTGATTTAAAACTACTCCTAGAAGTACAATTTTTTCAAAAACTCACTCAAGTAAATGTAACGGAGTAAATGTAACTCGTTACTACCCACCTCTGATACTCACCTAGCAACAATAAGCTTTAAAGCTGAATATGCTTCTTGTCCTGATAATTTTAGTTCACATGCAGAACTGTTGATCAGAAGGTAGAGTGGGTCGTCCTTTAATCAGGTTGGTGGTTTGATCCCTGACTCTTCTTGTCCAAGACACTGAACCCCAAGTTGCTCCCAGGAGCCGCCACCATTGGCGTAAGAGGCAAATTGTAAAACACTTTCTCTGGTAAGGTAGGAAGGTGCTATATGAATGCAGTCCATTTATCATTCTTCTTTTTTACAACCTGAGAAGCCTCTTTCAACCACACCCAATAGCAAATTGGTGAGAAATGGCCCTCTAAGCCCGGGACAGTTATTTAAGGAAAGATAGGAAAGTGAAATTGGATGCTGGCCAAGAAAACTGCTTCACTTTTGTCAAGGGAGTTTGAACTTTGCATCATTTTAGTTGATCTTAATTAAGTTTTCATGAACACCAAGTTATATCAGGAACAACGTGAAGGCACGCATGAGCTCACCCTGTGGCAGTGTTTGTAAAGCTCCAGATATGGAGATCTGGGTAAAATATCAAGATCTGGAAAGAAAAATTATCTAATAAGCCAAGATCTGACATATGTCAGTGAGCCTTTAGTATGAGGATTACAATAATCTTTAGTAAAAAAAAGTCCTACATAGCCCTATTAGGCAGGCTGATGCAACTGTGTGTTTGGCAGAGAGGGAAGCTCATTCCCCCAGCACTCTGATCTTTAATTTGACCTGGGACAGCCACTTTGGGTGCTTAATTAGCTCAAGACTTATTATTTAAACAGCTCACCCACCCTGATGTCTTGCTTCTAGCTTGTAAGTCACTGTAATCGCTAACCCTTCCTCAATCTATTTATTTGTGTGTTTAGAGGGGGTGTTTCTACTTAATTGGATAGTAGCATACGGATTTAAGGAAGAAAAGATATCTAACCCTGTTAGACAGGGTTTAGATCATGTGACACTGCAACTAAACTGCATGCTGCGTACAGGATTATGGTGCCACTGAGAGAGAGAGAGACTTTCTCTCCAGTTACTGGCACAGACAGACAAGTTTATCAGAGGACACAGCTAATGGGACAAGACTGACACATGTTGTCCCTGGACAGCTCTGCAAGCCCCCAATCAAGACCACAGCAGCGTCGCTCTCACAGCTACAGTATACCTAGTCTCACATGTCCAGACCTTCCAATCACAATTGTCTTGGGCGACGCTAAAGGCCGGATGGAGCCACGGGGCCTCTGCAAAATAGTCTCTGGAAGGAACTTGTTTTGGTGGAACATGCGTACGTCAAAGTTGTTTTAGTCATGCAACCGAAAACTCCGATTGGACAGTTAGTCTAGCTAGCTGTATGGATTTACCCTGCAGAGGTCTGAGGACCAGGTAACCATAGATCCACCTGAGTTTAAAATTACAACACAAAGAAAGCGGAAGGTAATTGACATCTGGCAGAATTGTAAAATGTCATGAATATAGACTATATGAACCCCTACTCATCCTTTTTAATATCATCTATAACCCTCCACCATATCCTCCTCTTTATTCTACCCAGGATTGTAGGATTAGCTTGTGACCTGTAGCCCCGATCATAGTGTTATCCACCAGTGCCAGCAGTCCCATACACACACATATATGTATATATGTATATATATATATATATAAATAAAAGTTACAGTCCTTAGAAGCACCCTCCTCCGAGCCAGGCATTCTATATCTTCTTAAGAATATGAGTTTACTACCCCCCATAACAGCTTGATCCTCCCAAGACAATGTTATTTGTAAATGTCTATCTTTGTAAGTCATGTCAAATGTGAAATAGGCTTTGAGACGAGTTAGGGAGGGCAAAGATTGGTGGTGAGGATCGAGCATCAAAGAAGTGATGGAAAAAAAAATGAGTTGTAGAGCTATTTTCTTTCCATTAGGGCTAAAACATAAAAAAATCTTCTCCACTTGTAGTGTAAGCGGGCATTCACACCAAGAAAAGTTTTGTTCTGTATGCTACTATCCAAGTATTAAAACTTTCTTGTGGCAACAATAGAGGCAGTAATGTTTCCTTATTCCTGTTTTCCGGAATTCTCCCACCACCTCAAAACCATCGCTCAAAACACATCGACAAGTGTGATCACGGGTTACATGATTGGCCACCGTGGCGTGACGGGGGAGGGATTACGTTTCTCCAAAAGTTGAGTCTGTCTTTTTTTTTTCAGTGTCCCTCTTGCGGCAACCCCCGCTGCAGCCTAAACACACTACCTCCATTAACAATTAATGGAAAGACCTGCCGACGCAGGCTGTAGAACACAGCCTAACACTTTATTGTTGACCATAGAGCTGTGGTTCTCAACCCGAGGATCCGCAGGGGGTCGCCAGTGAAAAACCATGGACTGGGGAATGGTTTTTAACATGACTGGGTGCAGTTTGGTACATTGCATGTGATACATTCAGAGCTTTGTTTGTAAACCAGGAGGTCCTGGATCACAGGAAGGGGTCTGAAGGCGGGTCGGATGTTGGACAAAGCTAGGTGCTAAAACTAAACTAAACTGTCATTAAAGCAAAGCATTATTTTTTCCAGGTCTTAATCACCGCATTCAACCATAATCACTCAAGCAGGGGGGAGGGGCGTAGAAACAGCTGTTTTACACCGGTTTGCAGCTCTTTCTTGTTGTCGAAGGGGGTTGCCCACACCAACCTCATTATTCTTGGGGGGGTGGGGATCGCAACTCAAAAAGGTTGAGAACCAACACCATAGAGTTTTATGTATTTTAAAAGCAGTGTGTATGCAGGGTTCATTTGCAATTTTTCATAAAATAACTTTTATATTGTGCACTCAGGGGAATATCAATCACACTGGTGTTGGTTTATTGTTAGAAAGACATTTCTTCCAAATTCTTAATTTCCATCAGGTGTAATGTTTTTAGAAGGCTTATAAACCAATAACTTCCAAAAGGACAGATCCAGTTTATTTTTCTTTTGGTCACGATATCCCATTGAAAGATTAAAACTGGCATGTGAAGGTATAAGAAATAGGACTTATATGTATCCTATGTTGATGCTCTAAGCTTTGTTAATTATTGAGATCTATTCCCGGCTCACCGTCGAAATCCACTAGGACGCAGCTGGAAGGATTATATTTTCCAATCTTCTGACAGCTGTATGGAAAAATAGCAGTCAAAACTGGGGCAACCTGCTACCTTTTGAACCAGAGTGGGACTGTCAACACTGCAGACAGGCACCGGGGAAAGGGATTTTTTTGGTCCTAAGCTTTCTACTAAAATATAGGCCGGATAAAGAACCACAGAGGACCCAATTTTTATGAAAGTGACAAGTCGTTCTGGAAGCCTGACACCCATAAACCATACTGAGGCTGTTGGCATAGGCCAGGGAATGCACCCCTAACGGATCTGTAATGTATTTCTGTTTTTGTACATCAGATTAGGGCTGAACGATGTTTTAGCATCAACATCGTGATAGTCACATTGCAGGACCTTGGAATGTTGACGCTAATCCTTTTTTGCTGCTTTATGGAAAAACTTTTACCGTTCTCCGTTTACATGATTATTACCATCCGACCCTTCCCTTTTAAGACAGGTAGCCATGTGGGCCACGTGTGTGTGTGACGTTAGTCCGACGGGGGTTATTGTTATGGCAAGTGAGGCTCTCTGTGTGTAGAAAAGTACCGAAGACAGCAGCTGCCGCTGACACAGTGATGCATTTAGTTTTCGATGGGTAGTCAGTGAAGCTACACCAGTCAGTGTTTTATGTTCGCTGCACGAACTAACGAACTAAATCACCTGATTAATGCAACATAATCACAATGTCTCCAGGCCATTTCCCCCTGCAGAAAGCTGCTATCAGCCAGGCTAAAGCTAATATAGTTAGCCTAAAGAAACAAGCAGAAAGCTGCTATCAGCCAGGCTAAAGCTAATATAGTTAGCCTAAAGAAACAAGCAGAAAGCTACTACCAGCCAGGCTAAAGCTAATACAGTTAGCCTAAAGAAACAAGCAGAAAGCTGCTACCAGCCAGGCTAAAGCTAATATAGTTAGCCTAAAGAAACAAGCAGAAAGCTGCTACCAGCCAGGCTAAAGCTAATATACTTAGCCTAAAGAAACAAGAAGAAAGCTGCTACCAGCCAAGCTAAAGCTAATATACTTAGCCTAAAGAAACAAGCAAAAAGCTGCTACCAGCCAGACTAAAGCTAAAATAGTTATTTCCAAATAGAGCTATTTATGTCATCTTTTAAAAATAACTTTTTTTTTTTCATATCGCAATATATAGCCTATCACAGGGAAATATCGCAACGTCACATTTTTTCCAATATTGTGCAGGCCTACTTAAGATATTTGAATTTTTTTTAAACAAAACATACCAATACATACATTGTCTATGAGCAATGCTGCTTTTCTGTGTGTATACAATGACAAATAGTGTGAATCTGCAGATTAGCAAAGTAAACTAGAGTCTGCTGCTGTTTACTTTTGTTATAGAGGTACACTAGTGTTAGCGGATTAAAAAAACAATGGTCAAAGCTTCAGCAGCGACTTCAATATTGTACAAATGCATTACTTCATTTTATCTAAAATCGTGTCACAAAGTCTTTTTGTCACAACGAACAGGCCAGAATCCTAATAATAAGTATAATAAGTGTGTGTGTGTGTGTGTCTGTATATATATATATAAAAAACTCACGTCCCAGACAAATCAAACTTTCTTCAAGCTGAGCATGCACACCTAGGTCGGAGATATATGAACTGCACCTGCTGCATGCACGCACGCACGCACACACGCACGCACACACACACACGCATACACACACACACACACACACCTGAATCAGGAATAAACACCAGTGTGTGTGGGGAAAAGGGGGGGGGGGAGGACTGGATGTTCCTGGAGAAGTGCCGACTATCAAATTTGGATTTCTGCTTCTCACCACTTTTTCTGTGTGTGAGAAGAAACCGGAAACTGTGGAAAATGTAAAGTTTAAAGAGTCTGAATTGATTAACAGATTATCTGAGGATGTCATCGACAAAAGCGTAAAATCACCAGAGAACAAAAAACGACATACTGCATAAGCCTGTTGAACGGTTACTTTGGTTACTTCAGTTTTTAGACTGACACAAAGAGCTCTGATCTCTGAGTCAAGTCACGGCCTGCAAAGTTTCAAGAAGGGCATGGATGGACGGGTCAGTTGCAATTGCCCAATTTACAAAAGGATGGGCCTCAAACTGACCTGAACTACCACTACCCCCCCAAACTCCAGGTCAGACAAAACAGTTGGATCCTTAATGGTGCTTCTGGTCAGGGCTACAAGTTTATTAAGGGCATTGTATGCAAACAGGTAGTCTTCAGCAACACAGTCTATCTAACCAGGCACTCACACACACACACACACACACACACACACACACACACACACACACACACACACACACACACACACACACACACACACACACACACACACACACACACACACACACACATAGTGCGTCTCACTATCTTTGTGGGGACCATCTTTGACGTAATGCATTCCCTTGCCCCTTACCCTAACCTTAACCCTCACCCTAATCATAATCTAATTCTAAACCTAATCTGGAAACCAAGTCTTAACCCTTAAAGGTCCCTTTAAAGTTGTGGCGTCCAGCATTTTGGCCACAAAAAGCTGTCCGGACCCCACAAGTATACTGTAGTCACGGTTTTTGGACCCCACGAATGTAGTTAAACGAGAACACGTACACATACACACACTCGCACACACTAGGAAGCGTTGCTTTATATATGACATGTGTTTGTATTTAACTGGTTAATTTTGATTCATAAATCACAGAAACTGAACAAAGGTGTGGCCCTCTTGAAATTATGCTAGGTAGCTTCAATAAAAATAACAAAATTGTTAGTGTTATGTTCACATAATGAGTCGCATAAATTCCATTCCTGAAGTATTAGCGCACACACAGGAGTCCTGTGACAGGACACTAGTCAGACAGAAAGTGTGGTTATAGTTTTGCTTATTTCGTTGTTTTACCCAAATGAGAGTCTACTTTGGGCCTACATACAGTACCTTAGTGTGATTATGCATGCGAGTGAATATTGGTGTGCAAATAAGTTTCTATGTCCCATTAATTATGCATTCATTCAATACATTATTCATTATCCAAGTCTGTAAGTAGGCAGGAAACCATTCCTACCACAGGCAATACAACTTTAACACATCATTACTGGGTGCTAGATAAGACTCTTAGACACCACAATACTGCACTAAGTGCAACCTGCACAATTGGTCTATTTACATGTTATCATTACTATTTAAGCAGTTGCACATTTTTGTATTCTCAACTTGTATATATTCAAATATTTGTTCCTATTATCACTTCATGTATATTGTATGTACGTATATTGTATCCTAGTATTTCATTTATATTTATATTCTGTGCTGTGTGACTGATTTTGCTGCTGCAACACTGTAATTTCCCATTTTATTGGGATCAATATCTATCTATCTATCTATCTATCTATCTATCTATAAGACTGTGGAGTAGAGTACCAGCGTTAGCCAACGCTGCTCCTAGCCAACGCTGCTCCTAGCCAACGCTGCTCCTAGCCAACCCGTCTCACTCCCAACTCCCAAATACTAACGCTTGGTCAGTGTCTTAAGCGACGCAAAAAAGATCCTTTAGCATCTGTATGGAACGTGCCGGGCGGAGCAGCAGCTTGACCGCGGCAATGTAAGATGACGTAGTATTAAGAATGTTAGCAGTAGCGAGTAGTATAAAGGATTTCAAATCCACGTAAGGAGGTTATTTGGGGTGGGGGATGGGTCAAACAACACAGGACATTCACCAGGGTTCTATAATCTCGCGTGTCACTGAAACATACAGTGGGTACGGAAAGTATTCAGACCCCTTTAAATTTTTCACTCTTTGTTTCATTGCAGCCATTTTCCAAAAATCAAAAAAGTTCATTTTATTTCTCAGTAATGTACACTCAGCACCCCATCTTGGACAGAAAAAAACAGAAATGTAGAAATTTTTGCAAATTTATTAAAAAACAAAAACTGAAATATCACATGGTCATAAGTATTCAGACCCTTTGCCGTGACCCTCATATGTAACTCAGGTGCTGTCTATTTCTTCTGATCATCCTTGAGATGGTTCTACACCTTCATTGGAGTCCAGCTGTGTTTGATTATACTGATTGGACTTGATTAGGAAAGCCACACACCTGTCTATATAAGACCTTACAGCTCACAGTGCATGTCAGAGCAAATGACAATCATGAGGTCAAAGGAACTGCCTGAGGAGCTCAGAGACAGAATTGTGGCAAGGCACAGATCTGGTCAAGGTTACAAAAAAATTTCTGCTGCACTTAAGGTTCCTAAGAGCACAGTGGCCTCCATAATCCTCAAATGGAAGACGTTTGGGACGACCAGAACCCTTCCTAGAGCTGGCCGTCCGGCCAAACTGAGCTATCGGGGGAGAAGAGCCTTGGTGAGAGAGGCAAAGAAGAACCCAATGGTCACTGTGGCTAAGCTCCAGAGATGCAGTCGGGAGATGGGAGAAAGTTGTAGTAAGTCAACCATCACTGCAGCAATCCACCAGTCGGGGCTTTATGGCAGAGTGGCCCGAAGGAAGCCTCTCCTCAGTGCAAGACACATGAAAGCCCGCATGGAGTTTGCTAAAAAACACCTGAAGGACTCCAAGATGGTGATAAATAAAATCCTCTGGTCTGATGAGACCAAGATTTTTGGCCTTAATTCTAAGCGGTATGTGTGGAGAAAACCAGGCACTGCTCATCACCTGTCCAATACAGTCCCAACAGTGAAGCATGGTGGTGGCAGCATCATGCTGTGGGGGTGTTTTTCAGCTGCAGGGACAGGACGACTGGTTGCAATCGAGGGAAAGATGAATGCGGCCAAGTACAGGGATATCCTGGACGAAAACCTTTTCCAAAGTGCTCTGGACCTCAGACTGGGCCGAAGGTTTACCTTCCAACAAGACAATGACCCTAAGCACACCGCTAAAATAACGAAGGAGTGGCTTCACAACAACTCCGTGGCTGTTCTTGAATGGCCCAGCCAGAACCCTGACTTAAACCCAATTGAGCATCTCTGGAGAGACCTGAAAATGACTGTCCACCAACGTTTATCATCCAACCTGACAGAACTGGAGAGGATCTGCAAGGAGGAATGGCAGAGGATACCCAAATCCAGATGTGAAAAACTTGTTGCATCTTTCCCAAAACGACTCATGGCTGTATTAGATCAAAAGGGTGCTTCTACTAAATACTGAACAAAGGGTCTGAATACTTATGACCATGTGATATTTCAGTTTTTGTTTTTTAATAAATTTGCAAAAATTTCTACATTTCTGTTTTTTTCTGTCCAAGATGGGGTGCTGAGTGTACATTACTGAGAAATAAAATGAACTTTTTTGATTTTTGGAAAATGCCTGCAATGAAACAAAGAGTGAAAAATTTAAAGGGGTCTGAATACTTTCCGTACCCACTGTACATCTCATAACCCCACCCACAGTCTTTTCCTGAACTTAACTGTCCCGTTCTTGTGCCGCATGTCAGTTAAACGTACGTCCCGACCCAGAGCGTCAAAAAGTGACACCAAGCTCGTCTAAATATGATGCTAAAGGAGACTTTCTGTCAAACGACAAACGCCATCTAAAGCATCCTCTGCTTTGCCGTCTATTTTAAAATATAAAGGACCATAATTTATGTCATGCTGTATTGAAGTAATGAACATGATTTGAAAGTAGTATACACTGATGATAATGGGAATACATCAAGTGACAAGTAGGGTTATTTTCTCATTGACTTCCATAGGAACAGACTACTTTTTGCAACCACGGGAGTCGCCCCCTGCTGGATATTAGATAGAAAGCAGGTTTAAGGCACTTTGACATTGGCTTCACTTTTTTTAGATTATTTGGCCATTTTGTTTGACAGGACAGCTGAAGAGATGAAAGGGGAGAGAGACGGGTAATGACATGTAGCAAAGGGCCGCAGGTCGGAGTCAAACCCAGGCCCGCTGCATCGAGGAGTAGACTTCTATATATGGGCGCCCCCTCCACCAACCGAGCCATCCAGGCACCCCATTGGCTTCACTTTTGAGACCAGGAAGCTTCATTATCCATCCATTATTATTTACAGTCTATTGTCTGCATTCCATCTACTGTACGTCAACGTGTTCATAGCCTTCTCTCTCTCCATCTCTTACTCTTTCCCTGAGTCTCACAGGAAATAAATCTGTGAGCAATGTAGACATGAACAGAGAAAAACAGATGAACAAAGAGACAGTAAAGTGGAGAGACACAAAGTAGATTACAGTGGAGTTACATCATTGTTACATCAAATGACAACACAAGTAATTTTACTTGGCCCACAGTATTAATATATTTTTTTTCTGACAGCCGCTGTCAGTGAAAAGTAAAATGTTTGATCTTAAATTAATGTGAGGGTTCTTGTGTGCAATGCAGTCAGACCAACAACCCCAAGAGAAAAACCCTACTGTGTAAAAAAGAAGAAAAAAGCTGTGCTGCAGTGTAAATTCTCTAACCATAATATAATAAATATGAAATGTGTACACTGGAAAGAACTTTCAACATAATCCTATACTGTCAGCTGCAACTAAGTCATTGCAGATCACAGCTACAAACACTTTGAGTGCTGCGTGTGTTGAGAATTAAAACATACCACCACTCTACACTATTAAAGGAATAGTTTAGTGCTTTGGGAAATATTTGTTTTTATGCCAAAATTTAGATCAGAAGATGTGTGTAGATGGAGCCAGCACTAGGTTAGCTCAGGTTAGCATGAAGACATAACAGAGGGAAACGGGTAGCCTTGCTTTGTCCAAAACGTGACAAAAATCGACCTACCTGCACGTATAAATCTCACTAATGCATGTTTGCATGTTATGTTACGGTTTATCTGGACCTCTTGGCATCACTTTTTAACCTTCTGGGAGCCTGTGAAACCAAAAGTTACTTGGTTATGCTTAGGCAAAAGATTGTGGTTTGGTTCAAAATACCAACTTTTGTGACGTTGGCTAACCCTAACCCTAACCCTAACCCCATGTTCTGTAAGAAAGTTAGATTAGGTACATAACTTAAAAAAAAAAAAGTTAACATTGACTTTTATTTCCAAACGGAACATGAACAATGGTCTCCCGAAAGTTCTGCGTTTGTATGACCCAACCATCAGTGTTGTAGATCTCAACTGACTCTTGTCTTGGTCTAGAATCTAAAGTTGTTTTCTGTGGATGTTCTTTATGGGAACGTGGATCTTTTCGATCAATTTGAAGAGTGCCTATGGTTTGGATTGTCCAGATTTTATTGTGTCGTGTAGTGTGGGTCTCGCACTGGTCTGGTCTTGGTCTTGAGTCGCTCTCGCTGTGTCTTGGTCTTGATTTGGTCTCAAACCCTCAAAGTCTTGGTTTTGTCTGGGTCTCGCCCTGCTTTGGTCTTTGGCATGATTTGGTCTCAAACCTTCAAAGTCTTGGCCTTGTCTTGATCTTGATACACTCTGGTCTTGGTAATGACTTGGTCTCGGTTTAGGTGGTCTCGGCTACAACGCTGCCATCCACCACCAGAACAGTTTTGCTTATGAGGGGTTTCAGTCCTTTTAATAATACTCCTTTAGAACAAAAACGTACATGTAGCCTAAAGCTGATTATGGCACCAACAAGCTAGTGTTGAGCATACAGTATATAGCCAGAGAAGCGAAACCCATGGCAACAAAAGTGCTACGTACTGCAGCAGTACTGGCCCCAGCTCCTAAAGCTAATTGCTTTAAGTGCACAGTTATAGTTACAGGTGGAGACATGCCCCCCAGAGGAGATGACATCCTTGAGCTGTCAACCAATATTTCTCTCATGTGAAAATCCACTTTCCACACTTCAGTGTCCACTTTCTGCTGTAGTCCCGTCAGTCTTTCTTAATGGAGTGCCATGATCTTGTAATCTTATTATCCACTCCCCCAACAACATATGTTCTGCAGGTTTCTGGAGCTGGGACCATGATATCAACACCTCATCAGAAATAATAGTATGTGATATTAAGTCCATACAGGACATCCTTCTAGCAGCATGATCCAGCTGTGGCAGTAATGTACTGCATACATAATCATTGCTCTCCATTTAACCCTCATGTTGTCCTCGGGTCATATTTGACCCGTTTTCAGTTTTTTTATCCCAAAAAATGGCCTTCGAAATAAGCGCTGAAAATGTCACCATTAGAAATATTAAATAACTTTGGAAAAAACATTAAAAAAAAGCACCCACAACAATGAAAAAGTGACAAACATGCCAGAAAAAGCGCTAATAGTGTTTCATGGTTGACGGGAAGACAACACAAGGGTTAAACAAATGGCAACAAATGGAGTAGGCGAGGACTCGGGAACCAGGAGAGGGGCCGAGAGGAAACCGGGATGGTGGGCGCGAGGAGGAGACATGGGCAAGAGGAGTTGAGAGATGGTGATGAGGAGGGGATGTCGTGGGAGAGAGACCGGGTTCTGAAGCCAGCTGACTGGAGGAAAGTGGAACTGAAAGGAAAACACAAGGAAGGCAAGTACATGAACACACAGGGAGGATATCAAGAATGTAGCGTAGAGTTGGTCTCACGAGGTTCACCCAAGTAGCCGAAGCAACGATCCGGTGAAGTGTGGGTGAAGAGCCGGGGTAGATATATGGAGGTTGATGATGATGGCAAACAGGTGTGAATGGCGGGAGCGGGTGATGACTGGCAGGTGTGGCGGTGAGGATCAATGATTGCAGAAGGGAGGCAGGTGTGAGTAATCAGCTGGTTTCAGGCAGGAGAGAGGGGAAAGAAAACCAAACAAACAGAGGACAGGCAGGGGCCTATTGCACGAAAGTAGAATAAAGATATCCAGGATAAATGAAAAAGCGCAGCTTGACTTAGTGTGACCTGTTCATCGCGGCTTATTCGGTTGCACGTTTGCCGAGCCAGGATGAACAGGTGGAGCTAAGTCAAGCCAGGTGTAGATAGCTGGGATAAGTGCACGTTCACGGCTTTCTCACATAGACCACGGTATCGATCACAGATTTACTGATGCAGAGATGGAGAAGACGCATGCGCCATATGTTTCACCCAATGAGCAGCAGCTTCTAATGGAAAGTAACGAGGAGGGGAAGAATATGCAAAAAGGGAAATACGGCTCTTATCAAACGGAGAGAAAAAGCCCAACATAGCGGACCCGACTGAATGTGTGAGAGTGTAAAAATATCTACTTAGCCTATAGTCACTCCACATTTTTACAAAGTTGGAGGCTACACTGTGTTTGAATTGCTTTAAATATGCTAGTTTCATGTTTCTGTTTTTATATGATATATGTGCTGGTTTTACTGTAAAGTGTCTTTGACTAGCCTACCATGTAAAGCACTATATAAATACAATGAATTATTATTTAGCCTTTGCCTTAAAAGTGAGCAGAGGGAATTAATGTTCCTCGGGAAATGGACCCTAATGACCCTAGGCTTAATTTCAAACCCTTATTCACAACGCGAGTTTTACAACCATATGCACAAATCTCTATAAGCTATGTCTAATTCTTTGTACAATTAATGTTCATACAGAACGATCAGAAAGGGACAACAACTAGAAAAAGAAGTAAATGACTTCAATACACGCTGTGAGCATATGTAAAACAATATTCATGTTTTTTTATTCTTCTGACAAGTGACCGCACCAAAATAAAAAGATTAAGAAGCATTGTGGTGTTCCCGGTGTGATGAATGTAAACTACACTACATACGTACTGTATATAGGCCACGTTATTGGTCCAGGGATGTGAGACTAATTGAGAAGGTTATGAAACCAATGTAAGCTATAATAAAAAACATTAGGCCTACATATTAAGGAGTAACACAAACTGTCCTTTATTAGAGAAGGATAAGCAACAAGAAAATGAAATCATGAATGTATTGATCTCTGACTAGTCTGCCATTATTATCATCTGGGAATATCGCTGCATTAATATCGTCACACTTAATCTCCGGTGCGCGTCCTGTCAACCTGAAGCTGAGACCACGGACGCTGCGCTGCTCATCTCTACTTTTACAGAGAGAGTGGACACTGATGCGACTCACAGGTCTGCCGGCAGGCAGCGGCCACCGGGCAGCAGCCGCACGCCAGGCAGCCTCGAAACAGTACCGTCCCCCCGGGAAAAGTCCCACTCCGCATCAGGATGCCAGTGCAACCATTTCTAACCATCTAAACAACTGTAGTAGGGTTTAAATCAAACTCGCGACAACAATAGTGACAAGTAGGCTAATGCATGTTAATGAAAATAAAGCAGAACACATGCAGAAGACAACGGAATAACTGTTAAAAACGTTTATTTCGGATCAGACGGCAGCTGATTTGACACATGAGACTCCAGGATTAATCTTAGCCTGGCTGTTAGCCTGCTCTGGACCAGGCTAGCCGCAAAGAATAAATCTCCATGGTTACTTGGCTGGGCTTAATTCAATCTGGTTTCGTGCAACCGAGTCAAAGCTAAATTCATCCAGGATAACTTGAATATCCCGGCTTAATCCCTTATCCTAGTTTCGTGCAATAGGCCTCAGGACGACAGAAATACCAAGTGAAAATAGTAAACAAAACAAAACTCATGGCCAGTTTGGCCCCAACCATGACAAGAGCAGCCTGTTAAACCAACTGCATGTAAGTTCTCTCTTAAGTTAGGTTGTAAGCTTCACACTAAAAGATTCTTTCAAGCAGTTTGATACTAAAGCTGTGTCGATGTTTGGTTGCACCACAGTAATGTAACATTAATGTTAGCTACTCTGGCATTTAAGCCCACACTAGTATTGCATTGCCAGACCAATCTCAGGAGGCAGCGACTGTAGCGCTGCAAAATAATCTGGGGAAGGAACTTGTTTTAGTGAAACATTTGCACCCTGCAAAGCTAAAAACCACCTGCAATATTAAATCAGGTTAACTGTTCACACAAAACAGTATGTAAATTAGCTGGATTAATGGTTAAGTGTAAATTTCTCTTACCAGTGTATTGCCGTGCGTACCTCGTCTAAAGCAATCCGGTCGCAAATCGGTCCCAAATGTCCCAGTTAGAGAGGAAATGCTGTAAATATATTCTTTGTAAATCTTAATTAAATCCCTTAATACTGTATCTGAAGTATCTTTTATATAGACCTTAGTGGTCCCTAATACTGTATCTGAAGTCTCTTTTATATAGACCTTAGTGGTCCCCTAATACTGTATCTGAAGTCTCTTTTATATAGACCTTAGTGGTCCCCTAATACTGTATCTGAAGTCTCTTTTATATAGACCTTAGTGGTCCCCTAATACTGTATCTGAAGTCTCTTTTATATAGACCTTAGTGGTCCCTAATACTGTATCTGAAGTGTCTTTTATATAGACCTTAGTGGTCCCCTAATACTGTATCTGAAGTGTCTTTTATATAGACCTTAGTGGTCCCCTAATACTGTATCTGAAGTCTCTTTTATATAGACCTTAGTGGTCCCCTAATACTGTATCTGAAGTCTCTTTTATATAGACCTTAGTGGTCCCCTAATACTGTATCTGAAGTCTCTTTTATATAGACCTTAGTGGTCCCCTAATACTGTATCTGAAGTCTCTTTTATATAGACCTTAGTGGTCCCCTAATACTGTATCTGAAGTCTCTTTATATAGACCTTAGTGGTCCCCTAATACTGTATCTGAAGTCTCTTTTATATAGACCTTAGTGGTCCCCTAATACTGTATCTGAAGTCTCTTTTATATAGACCTTAGTGGTCCCCTAATACTGTATCTGAAGTCTCTTTTATATAGACCTTAGTGGTCCCCTAATACTGTATCTGAAGTCTCTTTTATATAGACCTTAGTGGTCCCCTAATACTGTATCTGAAGTCTCTTTTATATAGACCTTAGTGGTCCCCTAATACTGTATCTGAAGTCTCTTTTATATAGACCTTAGTGGTCCCCTAATACTGTATCTGAAGTGTCTTTTATATAGACCTTAGTGGTCCCCTAATACTGTATCTGAAGTCTCTTTTATATAGACCTTAGTGGTCCCCTAATACTGTATCTGAAGTCTCTTTTATATAGACCTTAGTGGTCCACTAATACTGTATCTGAAGTGTCTTTTATATAGACCTTAGTGGTCCCTAATACTGTATCTGAAGTCTCTTTTATATAGACCTTAGTGGTCCCTAATACTGTATCTGAAGTCTCTTTTATATAGACCTTAGTGGTCCCTAATACTGTATCTGAAGTCTCTTTTATATAGACCTTAGTGGTCCCCTAATACTGTATCTGAAGTCTCTTTTATATAGACCTTAGTGGTCCCCTAATACTGTATCTGAAGTGTCTTTTATATAGACCTTAGTGGTCCCTAATACTGTATCTGAAGTCTCTTTTATATAGACCTTAGTGGTCCCCTAATACTGTATCTGAAGTCTCTTTTATATAGACCTTAGTGGTCCCCTAATACTGTATCTGAAGTCTCTTTTATATAGACCTTAGTGGTCCCCTAATACTGTATCTGAAGTCTCTTTTATATAGACCTTAGTGGTCCCCTAATACTGTATCTGAAGTCTCTTTTATATAGACCTTAGTGGTCCCCTAATACTGTTATCTGAAGTCTCTTTTATATAGACCTTAGTGGTCCCCTAATACTGTATCTGAAGTCTCTTTTATATAGACCTTAGTGGTCCCCTAATACTGTATCTGAAGTCTCTTTTATATAGACCTTAGTGGTCCCCTAATACTGTATCTGAAGTCTCTTTTATATAGACCTTAGTGGTCCCCTAATACTGTATCTGAAGTCTCTTTCCCAAAATTCAGCCTTGGTGCAGAATTCCCACCACTAGAGCCAGTCCCAATATGAGCTTTCCTTAGAATGTGCTATTTCTGAGTCTGTCGCTTTTGAGGAGGAGAGAGGGGGGGGGGGGACCTCTTAACTGTCAAGTTACCAGCGTTGTTAGCCCTCTAATATAGTAATGCATAGTAATGCAGTGTTGATGTCAGTTTTTGTAATTGTTGGAATAATTTCATTATCAAGAATAGACAGGAACCACTGAAGTTATAATTAAGTTCATGTACTTGCAAGTAGAATCAGTTTTTACAGTACTCACAGTATCGGTACAGAAAAATGACTGACGAAAACGTTTTCTACAGCAGCCTCTGTAATACAATGTGGAATGAGATAAATCACACAGTCACAACAAGACGGTAATGTTGATAGTTTCTCACAGTCCATGGGCGCCTGTTCTTTTCCCAGCATCACACCGCGCTCAAGAAAAGGACAAGACAGTAGTTCCCAGAGACCAGATGTCAACAGCAGTAATGCACACAGTTTTAACACTGATCAGAGAAAAAGTATACGTAAAAGAACATTTATATCGTCATTTTCTAACAGTACTGTTTCAGGGAGTTGGCAATGTCAACAAATAATTATTCAATCAGAACTGAACAACTTTGTTACCAATGACAAAAAAACAGGAGGACATCACAGACACCATACGAAGATATGATGAAGAAGTAGAGCGACTTATCCCTTGTGTTGTCCTCGGGTCAAAGTGTTTTTTATCAGAAATATGGATTTCTTTCAACCAAATTGCCCAAAAAAAACATGGATGATTCCATACAACGTTCTTCAGGTAAAATTAATGATTACTTTCATTGAATATTTTGGGTGTTTTATTTAATCTTATAGCATTTTAATTATTTTTTTAATGGTTTCAAAACAGTTCTTAACTATTAGTCAAAATAATTCATAATTTCTGCCTTTTTAACTAAAAACGTATGCATAATTTGATACAAGTGAGGTTTGTTGACCGTGAATTCCAAGAATAAGTGTAAAACCTATTATTAAACCAGCTCAGGTTTTTAAAGAAGCGCCAAAAGCATGGAAAAAGTGACAAATAAATCCGATAAAGCGACAAAAACATCAAAAATTTTGACCTGGAAGGACAAGTTCATGGTTAACGGAAAGACAACACAATGGGTTAACATTGCAAGCAGTTTCTAGGAAATATCCCAACAGGAAGTGAAGCAAAGCCACACATGCTTATTGCTTGTATTAGACATTATTGACAGGATTGCCCCCTCAATGATTGTGGAACAGTGGAACAGCTTCAGCTTCAGTTTCAGAAGCATCTCTCCATCCCTCCAACCTCAGAGTCCACCTTTACCGGACCTGGATGTAGACAAACAGTCAGCCTACACAGTCCCCTCAGGATAGTTCCAGCAGCCACCCACCATTAGCCAAGCACGCTAAAAGCAAAAGAAGGCATTCTGCTCCAAACACAGAATGGGATCTGAACACGCTAAGATGTTGACTCTTCTGTCTGTCGGAAATCAGAAGCTCACACAGGAAACACGGAAGAAAACTTGAGCTCAAAAAACTAAATTGAACCTAGAAATGAAGCTGACAAAACCACCCACGCAGTCCTGACGATGCAGACTATACTGTTTGAGTTTATTGAAACTGCTGGTCTAGACACACACATGTTGAAACGAACTTGAAGTTACTGCTATGGTTATGTGATGCTAGCTAGTTTTGCTTCACTGGCACGGAAAATGCTGACTTACAGTGAGGAAAATAAGTATTTGAACACCCTTTTATTTTGCAAGTTCTCCCACTTAGAAATCATGGAGGGGTCTGAAATTGTCATCGTAGGTGCATGCCCACTGTGAGAGACATAATCTAAAAAAAAATATCCAGAAATCACAATGTATGATTTTTTAACTATTTATTTGTATGATACAGCTGCAAATAAGTATTTGAACACCTGAGAAAATCAATGTTAATATTTGGTACAGTAGCCTTTGTTTGCAGTTCCAGAGGTCAAACGTTTCCTGTAGTTTTTCACCAGGTTTGCACACACTGCAGAAGGGATTTTGGCCCACTCCTCCACACAGATCTTCTCTAGATCAGTCAGGTTTTAGTGCTGTCTCCGTGTTTCTCACCGACCATGCCTGATTTCAAACCATGACGTCTTGGTGTATTACCAACAGTAACCTTGGAAACGGTGGTCCCAGCTCTTTTCAGGTCATTGACCAGCTCCTCCCGTGTAGTTCTGGGCTGATTTCTCACCTTTCTTAGGATCATTGAGACCCCACGAGGTGAGATCTTGCATGGAGCCCCAATTCGAGGGAGATTGACAGTCATGTTTAGCTTCTTCCATTTTCTAATGATTGCTCCAACAGTGGACATTTTTTCACCAAGCTGCTTGTTAATTTCCCCGTAGCCCTTTCCAGCCTTGTGGAGGTGTACAATTTTGTCTCTAGTGTCTTTGGACAGCTCTTTGGTCTTGGCCATGTTAGTAGTTGGATTCTTACTGATTGTATGGGGTGGACAGGTGTCTTTATGCAGCTAAAAACCTCAAACAGGTGCATCTAATTTAGGATAATAAATGGAGTGGAGGTGGATATTTTGAAGGCAGACTAACAGGTCTTTGAGGGTCAGAATTGTAGCTGATAGACAGGTGTTCAAATACTTATTTGCAGCTGTATCATACAAATAAATAGTTAAAAAATCATACATTGTGATTTCTGGATTTTTGTTTTTAGATTATGTCTGTCACAGTAGACATGCACCTACGATAACAATTTCAGACGCCTCCATGATTTCTAAGTGGGAGAACTTGCAAGATAGCAGGGTGTTCAAATACTTATTTTCCTCACTGTAGGTGGCTGGCTAGCTAGAAGGCTCCGGCCTGCAATCAGTCTCTACTAGAACACAATTAAAAATGGAAGTGTGATTTGTTTTTTGTCATAAGCTTATAATTCATGTTAAAAATCCACTTTGTGATCATTCTTATCTTGGAAAAAACATAAGTGGTCATATCACAAACAATTTCCTGAATTTAGTCAGGAATAGATATTTATCACAGTAAGTAAGGTCAGGCCATTGCTTTTCAGGTAGAAAAAATGTATATTTGTACTATTTTTCTTCATGGAAAAATTTGAAATGGGTAATTTTGACCCAAATACCATACAAGGGTTAAACGTCAAGCTAGAGCGAGCAGCTGGTTAGCTTACTTTAGCTTAAGCCATGATTTTCCTTTGACGCTGGCTTACACCTCTTTGGAGACGCCAAAACTTTCTCTATGCGGGAAATTATTGATTGATTATTGACATTAACATATTATTTACTGCCACACGAGTCACAAATTAGCTTGGCGAGCCAATGAGTAACACTAACGCGTAGGGGGTCCTTGGCCAAAAAATCATTGAAGACCCTTACCATAGTGGGTAATCCAGCACTGCTAAAGAAGCATTTGAACTTGTCTTTTATATATATGACATCATAAGCTAAAACCCATTTAAGAAATCCATGAATTTCTTCCGTCTCTCTAAATCAAGTCCATGCATTTATTTATGAAGCTCTTTTAGGAAACATGTTTTTCTGTGATGTGGTTTACAGAGCAACAACGGGCATTAATACAGCCTAGATAAGAGTTAGACGAAGAAGAACAAGTACGTCCCAAGTTTTTCTGGCTGTATTTGCCTGCGTGCAGCTTCTCAGACAGAGAGAAATAGTTAGCTGCAGAAATGGATGCTGCAGTAATAACACAGAATGGATGTCTGATAAGAGCCTTCTGTTATGGCTTCCAGTGAAGCAGGAGCTGATAATGAAATCATTTCAGGTGACAAATTGCTTTTTGAAAGAACAAGAAAGGTTAATGTGAGCGTTTGCAGGCTTTGTTTCCCCGCTGTGACACATCCATTGTGCAAGTGGCAAAACTTATATTTTTATTTTTTCTTTTACTGTTTTTTACAAGTTACTTAACGGCTATTGTTTTCTGAGAGAGATGGGTCAATCCAAAGTGATTTGACGAGTTGATGCACAGTGTGCCACGCACAAGAGAAACATTTGGTGAGTGCACATTCCCAAAATAGACAGGCCAGAGTCCAGGCTCACACCTCATGCCAACTTGATATCCACCACCAACTGCTCGGCTCTGCTCCACCAATCATCCACCCAGCAGGCCTCCACTCCTGGCTGCCTGACAGTGGTTCAAACTTCAGTCAAAAAGTTTAGCCAAACAGAAGTTACTCGTCCTCAGTTCTTGTCCTCAGTCTTCACATCTTGTCTCCAATTCCTTACGATTGTACTGTATAGAGACAGAGGACATTTAAGTCCCGCCCACACTGGAGGGGAAAGACTGTGGGGTCCTAGTCCATACCATATTCATGATGTTCTATTTCTGAGATAGGTCCATTGCTGCCAGAAATTCCACCAGATATCACTCTATTATCTACTGAAAATATCGGCCTTAAACAGCCTGCAAAATATTTCAAATATAGCTTTTCTTATACATTTAAGCCTATGTTCTTTTTTAATTTCCCAAAATAACATGATTGATTCCACACAACGCTCTTTGCCAAGTACAAATTTCTACTTTCATTAATTTTGGGGCATCTTATTCAATTTTATAGCATTTGAAAAACAAATTGAAGTGTTTTTGAAATAGTATTGAGTAAAAGTTGACCTATTCCAGTCTGTGATTATCCATCAACATACATTCCTTTAATTTTAGTCTAAATAATTCCTAATTTTTGCTTTTGTAAGTCAAACATTAGGTATAATTTCCTATAAATGAGATTTATTGACCATAAATTCCAAAATTGTTGAGAAAAGGGCCAAAATTATAACAAAAGGTTAAAAGCATCGATAACAAGCGTCAACAAAAGTATTGATTTTGATGGGAAGTAAACACGAGGGTTAAAGGAATGCCAATAAACCAGAGCACGCTTGTCTGTATCCTGGAATGCTGTGTGGACTAGCCAGAAGTCTAGCAATGCGAGACTAGTGGGATCCAGACAATAAGCTAACTGTATTTGTGACCTTACACGTGTTAATTTACAGACATAAAGTTAAAAAAACATGAAGCTAAAACTGAGACTTGGATATTTGACTTGGCAACGTAACGTCGGACATATCGTTAGTGTCAGGATCCCATTCTTCCTGCTGATTCCTTACGTCGCTATTCACTTTTGTCTTCATAAAAGCATGGGCGTCATGTCCATTTTTTTTCTCTTTCGTCATGTTTTGAAAGACGCTGTCCTGTATCTTACTAATGTAAATTAATAAAAAGGTTGTTTAATCTACCTAAACAATGATCAATGATTACCAAATTTCTCTCTCATATTGATCCTCATAACCACCAAAAACTGTCAAAAAATCGAACCCAAAGTCCTGTTATTATGGACGTTATCTGACATTTTACTGTGGGTTGACTCCCCACAGTTCTCATGGGCTTTATAAGTCATATTGTGAAAAAGCTTAACGTGGTTTAACAACAATCAATCATCACCAAATTTCTGGTTTGATTTTTTTGACAGTTTTCAGTGGTTATGAGGAGCAATGTGAGACATTTGGTAATCATTGATCATTGTTTAGGTACATTAAACCCGCGTTTTTCTCGCTATAAGCGCCAGTGAAGAAGAAAACAATGTGAGATTACTTCTATAATCGTTGGAATTTTGGTTTAGTTTTTTGACAGGCTAAAGTGTTCGTGACAAGATATGGCCATGAGAAATTTGGTCATCATCATTGTTTATGTACAAATCACATTAAGCTTTTTAGAATGTCCCAACAGGCTGTGTTGGGAACAGGGAAGCTTGTAGCCAGCTGTCGCTCAAAAATGATATGTGCTATGATCTTCATTTTAACTAAATTGTGTTAGAAGATTTCAAAGAAATTGGTGGGTACAAAATGACTCATGATGAAATCTACGCGTACGGTAGAACCACCGTCCCCACCGAAATGGGCAAGCTCAGTTTTTTTTATAAAAACTTAAGTCATGGGTTATTTACCTTGCTGGTAGTGAATATCTCCACACAGCAGATTTCATTATCTATAGTTTGGTAGCGGACATGCAAAATTGGGTTGCTTGTCTTGTGCACTTTCCATCAGAATGGCTAAATAGTTTCATCAACAAACTTAAAAATGATGAGGTAACTGTTGACCGATTTCATGCTGTAAATGTGAAATATTAACTTTACCCATATAAAGTTAGCAGTACCCCATTAGCATCATTTTGCTAGCCTAAGATAGGTTTCTAGTGAGCTCAAGGTACTTTTGCATGCAAAAAAATCATTTCTCATGTCTTTTTTTTGAGGCTCCGTAGTTTGTACCTCTTATTGGTATCATTTCTTTATTCTCTGTGGCAGTGGCGTCTATACTGGATATACTGTCCTTAATTCCAAAAAGCTATTTCCTCTTTTCTGCCCGCTCAGCCAAGAAATAGTCACATAGCACCCTATTTAAAAGAGGGATTTGACAATTTCACAGTTTAGATTTTAGCATGGATTTACACAGGATATAATACAGAATTGGGCTTATTCTTACCACGTCACTCACAAGTCTCCTGAAAACTTGTCATGGATCCTCACGCTGTCCTTCCTAACTTATTCTTCTTTTGCGGCCTTTGGGTCTCTCTCTCTCTCTCTCTCTCTCTCTCTCTCTCTCACAATTTCAAGTTCAATTTCAATTTCATGTTGCTTTATTGGCATGACAAAAAAATCCATCTGTGTTGCCAAAGCATGAGAACAAACATACATATAAACAACAATGAGTAAATACACCTGATATAATAATACAAGTAAACAGGATACTTATAATTGTCTCTCTCTCTCTCTCTCTCTCTTTTTTTCACCATCATATGAACCTAGTCAGATTTTTTTTTTTTTTAAAGATTATTTTTGGGGGATTCCTACCCTTTATTTTTTACAGGAAAGTAAAGCAAAGGGCCGCAGGTCGGATTCAAACCCAGTCCGCTGCAAAGGCCTCAGCCTACATGGGGCGCACGCTCTTACTGGGTGAGCTAGAGGTCACCCCCCCCAGGCAGATATATTATTATTAAAAAGGACGGTGGGTCCTCAAGGCTTCTTCCCACTATCTCCATCCCTCCATCCCTCTGCCTCCTTCCTCTCTCCGTCTCTCTCTTTGTCTCGGTGTCCCTCACTCGTCCCTCCACTGCTTGACCCTGCTAAGGTTAAATATTAATAATGTTCAGAAGCACTTGGGGCGTCTCCTGCTGTCTCCTCTGTCTGTGTTTGGCAGCTGGGGATATTTCTATCATTCGGTCCTCGCTTAGTACAAACACACACACCAGACCCAGACACATTTCCAGGGCTGTTGCTGAGCATTTTGGGGACATTTTACACTGGGCCCCCCAGCAAACCCAAAACATCACCACCACCCATCTGGCTACGACATTCTGCCCCTAGTCATTTTTATATCAAAAAATGACTTAGCATACTTCATCAATAAGGATTTTAACTAACAAATAAAGCACAATATGAAAACAAAGTAATTACAGTATTTACAATAGTTTACAAAAATACTTTTTCTCATTCACTTACATGGCATAAGAGTCTGTTAATTGGCAGTTAACCTTTTTATCCATTCGGAACCATTCGTGGATGTTGCTACGAAAGTAATGCCCTGTAATTTGTATGTATTCAACCTATTTATTGTTGTATGCACCACATTGACTGCTGCTGTATGAGAACACTATAGGGAGGTGGTCTGGGTGGGTTTTGAAACACAGGGCTTTCAAGCTGGGGAGTCTCTGTTCCGGGGGACACAAGACTTTCACCCATACATACATACAGCTATAGTGCATAGTTTCTGTCTCCCCCATGAGGAATTCTAAGTAATGACAACAACAGTGTCGGCGCGTCCACATGATACAAGCCTTCCGTGATCGGGCACAGCCCTCAACCCTCCATTGCGAAGTTGCTAGTAGCCAAGGAGGACATGGAGGATTTAAAAAACATGGTGGACTCTTCAGATTAGGGTAATTATCTTCACTTGAGTTACACAGTCATACTGAGAAATCCAGAGAGAGTTGTGTGGAGCTGATAGTCTTAACCCTTGTGTTGTCTTCCTTTCAAAATTGAAAATTAACACTTTTGTTGATGCTTTCTATACATGTTTTTAACTTTTTCTTACGTTTTTGTCCTTTTTTTTCAACACTTTTGACATTTTTTTTTTCAATGTTTGTCAATTTTTTAAAGTTATCAACACTACACTAACTTATAAACTTTAGCTTTACAGTTATTTTTGGAATTTATGATCAATAAACCTCATTTATAAAAAATTATACCTAATATTTGAGTTAGAAAAGCAGAAATTAGGAATTATTTAGACTAAAATTAAAGGAATGGATGTTGATGATAATCACAGACTGGAATATGTCAACTTTTACTCAATACTATTTCAAAAACACTTCCATTTGTTTTTCAATGCTATAAAATTGAATAAGACGCCCCAAAATTAATGAAAGTAGAAATTTGTACTTGGCAAAGAGCGTTGTGTGGAATCAATCATGTTATTTTGGGGGATTAAAATGAACATTGATATAGGAAAACGGGTCAACGTTAGGGTTAATTAGCTTTGTAACAACTCATTTGGCAATGGCTCGAATGTAACGGACGTTCATTAATGTCAAAAGGTTACGCACTATAGCTTTAAGGGGACTGGTGTTTTAATCCAAAGTTCAAACTTAACTGTCACACTGGTCGCCATGTGACCTGCCTATCTTTTTTTGTAGGATACCATACCAATTGTGTCATTTAATCCCCATTCAAGTTAGCTGAACGCTAAACCGGAAGTAGCCAGCTTCGTCAGTGGAGGTCTCTGGTGCACTTAGGGTCATTTTTGGCTACATGATGGCGTCATGCGCCGCTGGGTAACTTTCAAAGGAACGAATGGAGCCACGCCTTTACAGTCTGTCGCTGTTTGAAAGTTCTTATAATGCATCCATGATGAATACACATTTAGAATTTCTCAATTCTTAGTCCTAAAATGTTAGTTTCTACATACACCGTCTGACATACAGCCTGTCTGTCATACACACTCTCACACACACACACACACACACCCACCCCCACACACACACACACACACACACACACACACACAGCTGGGTGATATAACAGTGTGATGACATGCTGAGCAGGGGTCAGGATTGCACTCAGCAGGTCGGGCCTGCCACATCTGTCGCTCCACTCCTCCACTGAATACTGCCCAACAGGGATGGATGAATGGATAGAGCATGAGAGAGATGGAGATGGAGAGACAGTGGGAGAGAGGGATGTGAGGACAGCGTGAAAGAGAAAATAAAGGCTTTTGTCTCGGGCGTTGTGCAGGTGGGAATAGGAAAACAGCAGCTGGAAAAAAGCTTTACGTGTGTTAAAAAAACAAATCCTTTTAAATAAAGGTTCACATCCATCCAACATTTAAAACACTGACTACGTCACATGCACTTAATATTCTTTTTTTTGTCCTAATATTCTGACTAAGCTGTTCACGTGGCAACTGAAAGTGAATATTCCACTAATATTCCTGTGTACATGTGTACATGCAGCCGTGCAAAGTAGGATAGAAATGTCGGTGCTGCAATGTTTGTGCATATCCAAAAACCAGTTGTTATGCAAATCTTCTATAATCTTTTAAAATAGCTGTTTTTCTCCATCCAACCAGCAATATGGGCTTATCTTTTGGGCGTGCATCTGTACCGCAGCCTTGCAAACTGTTGGCTGCTTGGTTTGTATGCAACAACTGTAGCAACGCACAGAGCTGACAGTAAAGTTGGTCACAAACTACGCTTAAAAACCCTTATTAAGGCACATGTTCCAAATGCGCTGTATACATGTCCAATGAAGGCTTCTGAAACCAGAATAATACCCCACATGTCTTAATTGGGAAATGCTAAACCCAACGGGATATGCTGTTCCCGTATCAAATTCCAAATATTGCAACATTAATTATTAGTATTTTTTTTTTTATTTATTCAGTGAAGGTTCACTGAGAGGCAGTCTCTCTTTTGCAGTAACACCCTGATCACATTCACACAGTTACTCATTCATACCTGGAAGCTGCCCAGTACAACCACAGTCTGATCTACTGGCCACTGGAGCGGTTGGAGCCCACGCTTGTTGCTCGACACCGCTTATGACGTTTCTCTGACAGAGATGCAGATGGTTACTAAGCAACCAATATGCATCTTCAACCGCGCGAAAGATTAAAACAATACTGTGAAAATCTGAGCGGCCAATATGACCGTGTATGGCCGAAATAGGTAAAAGTGATTTTATTTTCTTTGCTTTGTGTGTAATGTATATAAAAACTATTTTAAATGAAAATATAGACTCTTTTAGGAAAAGTCAGGTACCAGCAGGATTGTATTTTTTTTATCTAAGTTATTAAATATATAAATTTCAAATAAGGTACAAGCGGCCAAAATGGGTTTCCTCAGGAGGGGGGCTGGCATCTCCCTTAGAGATCGGGTGAGAAGCTCAGTCATCCGAGAGGAGCTCGGAGTAGAGCCGTTGCTCCTTCATGTCGAAAGGAGCCAGTTGAGGTGGTTCGAGCATCTGGTAAGGATGCCTCCTGGGCGCCTCCCTAGGGAGGTGTTCCAGGCGCGTCCAGCTGGGAGGAGGCCTTGGGGAAGACCCAGGACTAGATGGAGAGATTATATCTCCACCCTGGCCTGGGAACACCTTGGGATCCCCCAGTCGGAACTGGTTGATGTGGCTCGGGAAAGGGAAGTTTGGGGTCCCCTACTGGAGCTGCTGCCCCTGCGAACCGACTCCGGATAAACGGATGAAGATGGATGGATGGAATTTCAAAAGGGCCTTGCTCAACGACACCTTAGTGGGGGGTAATAAGAGCTGCTTTTTCACTTTCCACACCCAGATTTCATCCTGTTGGAATGAACCGACCACCTTACCCTTTAGGCTACCACTGCCTCAACATGTAACGTAGTGTGTGTGTGTGTGTGTGTGTGTAAATGTACTCACTGACTTCCATTGATGAGTTTTTTTTGTATCATAATGACAGCTGTTTTGCATTGCAAATTGTTGTTAATCCTGTCTCTGACAAGCATTATGACAGTTTAGCTGTGATAATCCCTCAAAATCCTGTGTGTGTGTGTGTGTGTGTGTGTGTGTGTGTGTGTGTGTGTGTGTGTGTGTGTGAGTCAAAGCGACAGGAGCTTTAGTAAGGTCATCCAAGGCTCTGTGTGTGGGCTTATCTAAGTCCTGTCAATTGTATGTACAGTATATAGCCCAATAACACAAATCCCAGATTTTCCTCAAAGGGGTTGGATGGCTAACTGTTTGGTACAAACGTAGTAGCAAACGTAGTAGCAAACGTAGTAGCAAACGTAGTAGCGGGGGTTGCCACAGTGTACTGGAACATGTTTACATGCTTTAATGTAAAAAACAAATCCCAAAAACCTTTTTCTCATACTGCCCATGGCTGCTGCACCTGTATTCACCCTCTTTGTGAGACGCTCTGTAGGAACGCCTGTCTCTTTAATCCCTCCTCTTGAAAAAGCCCATTCTGCTCTGATTGGCCAGCGCGCTTCCTGGAAACATGAGTGCCGATGTGAGTCGCGCATGCTCAGATTTAAACGGTTTACGGCATAACGTGTCATACTAAAATTTGTGAAATCCCTGAAATAATAAACTTTTCTCATTACAAACAAAAACAGAAGATGGAAATCATTTCAAAAACGTTTTAGCTATCTATGATTGGTTGCTTGCTTACGTTGGCTCAAAACGCCATTCCAGTGACAGCCTTTGTTGTGTTTGATTGCTAAGAGGTCCATTTTTACTGTATTGACTTACAGAATTCTCTCATTTAGCATCTCGTAGGCTACTTATCGCAAATGTGACACATGCGCACACTTTATCTGAACATGAGCTGGGCAGTATTGGAAAAAATGAAATATTATGTCATTTTCCACCTCGACGTCGATATTGTAGACTATTGTCGCTTTCTCAAAATATTAACACAATGAGAGTTTTGATAAATAATCACCAACAATGTGGATACAAAGACTAATGGCAGTGGGTATTGGCAGTAAGTCTGGTAAGTTGAGAAAATGACATCACTTTACTGTAATGTAGCCTGTAAACCCAGAAAAAGAAAAGCACTTTCATATCACAATATCACAATATCCAAAATTCAAGACGATATCTAGTCTTCATATATCAATGTCGATACAATATAAATATTGCCAAGTCCTAATTTGAACTGGGACAAAGATCATTAGCCTTGTATATAACAAGGGTATATATACTGTATACTGTGTACATACTCACCGGCCACTTTATTAGGTACACCTGTCCAACTGCTCGTTAACACTTAATTTCTAAGCAGCCAATCACATGGCGGCAACTCAGTGCATTTAGGCATGTAGACATGGTCAAGACAATCTCCTGCAGTTCAAACCGAGCATCAGTATGGGGAAGAAAGGTGATTTGAGTGACTTTGAACGTGGCATGATTGTTGGTGCCAGAAGGGCTGGTCTGAGTATTTCAGAAACTGCTAATCTACTGGGATTTTCACGCACAACCATCTCTAGGGTTTACAGAGAATGGTCCGAAAAAGAAAAAACATCCAGTGAGCGGCAGTTCTGTGGGCGGAAATGCCTTGTTGATGCCAGAGGTCAGAGGAGAATGGCCAAACTGGTTCGAGCTGATAGAAGGGCAACAGTGACTCAAATTACCACCCGTTACAACCAAGGTGGGCAGAAGAGCATCTCTGAACGCACAGTACGTCGAACTTTGAGGCAGATGGGCTACAGCAGCAGAAGACCACACCGGGTGCCACTCCTTTCAGCTAAGAACAGGAAAGTGAGGCTACAATTTGCACAAGCTCATCAAAATTGGACAATAGAAGATTGGAAAAACGTTGCCTGGTCTGATGAGTCTCGATTTCTGTTGCGACGTTCGGATGGTAGGGTCAGAATTTGGCGTCTACAACATGAAAGCATGGATCCATCCTGCCTTGTATCAACGGTTCAGGCTGGTGGTGGTGGTGTCATGGTGTGGGGAATATTTTCTTGGCACTCTTTGGGCCCCTTGGTACCAATTGACCATCGTTGCAACGCCACAGCCTACCTGAGTATTGTTGCTGACCATGTCCATCCCTTTATGACCACAATGTACCCAACTTCTGATGGCTACTTTCAGCAGGATAATGCGCCATGTCATAAAGCTGGAATCATCTCAGACTGGTTTCTTGAACATGACAATGAGTTCGCTGTACTCAAATGGCCTCCACAGTCACCAGATCTCAATCCAATAGAGCATCTTTGGTATGTGGTGGAACGGGAGATTCGCATCATGGATGTGCAGCCGACAAATCTGCGGCAACTGTGTGATGCCATCATGTCAATATGGACCAAACTCCCTGAGGAATGCTTCCAGCACCTTGTTGAATCTATGCCACGAAGAATTGAGGCAGTTCTGAAGGCAAAAGGGGGTCCAACCCGTTACTAGCATGGGGTACCTAATAAAGTGGCCGGTGAGTATATATACATTATAGCACATTGTTCTCCCATCCCGGATTACTGTGTGGCCCATCCAGACCCTCCTCCGCAGAGCTGTGGAGGAAGGTCTGGCAATGCGAGACTTATATCTCGGTGATACTGTAGAGTTGACTATTGGCTCTTTCACAAAATATTTACGCAATGAGATTTTTGATAAATAATCACCAATAACGTTGATTCATCGACTTAGTGGGTAAAGGCAAATAACAGAACAGCTAGTAAGTCTGGTAAGTAAACACCTGTTCACAAAAGACAACACTTGTGTCATATCACAATATTACAATATCCAACATCTAAGATGATATCTAGCCTCATATTCCGTAGCAATGTCAATATAATATCAATATATTGCCCATCCCTAATTACAACTGGGACAAATATCATTAACCTTGTATATAACAAGAAGCAATGTACAGGTCATAACTTGGGATCAGGCTCAAAAGTATTGACATCAAGACATTTCCTAATTTAAAAGACAATAGGTTGGCAGACCCTGCTGTAGATTATGAGCAATAAAAACTAGTGGAATAACTTTTAGACAGACTTTAATAAAGTCTGATCGTCCACCTTAGTTTTACTAACGCAGAGACTTTAATGAAATCTCTATTTTTAGTGAGATTATAATGAAGCCATGTGTAAATTTCTCCTGTTCCATCATAATGAAGTTTATCTGCTCACCCTCTCTCTGGTCTCTATGGTTCTAACTTATGGAGCGCTTAAAGCTGCAGTAAGGAGTTTTGAGACAACGTGGACTTAGCCTACGCCTGCTACGCTACAGCCCCCCCCTCCACAGCTCCTCGAGCCTGCCGTGAACGCGCAGGCTAGTAAGCAGGGCCACCGATGCTTTCCACACAATACAGGGGCTTTATTCTGAGGAGGGTTTAGCTGTTGTGTGCTGTGCTTTTAAAACTTTATGTAAAAAATTGCTTATTTAAAATATTTCTATTAAAAGTTTTGGAAATATTTTAATAAAAAAAGGGATTAAAAATGTTTATGTAATCGCTCATTTGTGAGAACAAAAGCAGCACTTTACACAGTACATTACTGAATTACCTTTTGGATCAATTTAAAACACTAAACTTTCAGTAGGAATGATGAATCACTGAGAAAGCTCACTAAGCCAAGGAATAACAACATCTTAGAAATAGGTCTTATGTTTTATTTTGCATATGGGTAAAATAAATCAGCTTTTTTTGCAAAGTACACACAAGGAAATACTGAACATCTTGATTTGGACTGAAGACGATTCCTTCACGTGCCTCTGTGTCTGGGGCGATGTCTGACCTGTTGGAGGAGCATAAAGAATGTGTGTCAGACATTTGATTTACAATCCTGAGGGGGAAGAAACAGGGGCAGGGACAGCGCACAATTAAAGTAGTTTCACCATAGCTGCATTTAATTATGATCGACAAAAACACATTTAGGCTTACTAAATGTAGGGATCGAAACAATATGGCTTATACTGAGGGTGAAGGAGTTAGCTACAACATTCCTGCCGTGCTACAAGCTAACAAGCTAACTGTTAGACTTAGCTAGCAACAAGCTACAGAGTAAAATGAGAGTTGCGCTATCACCAGCGATACTGTAACCATCGCTAGTTTAGTTGTGTAGCTAGTTATTAATAAATGAAACAAATCCAGCAGGGATACTTACATGTCAAGCAGAAATGTGGCTAGCTCTGATTGAATCCGTGTTGAATCCTTTCAGGAGGCGTAGCTCCCTCCACCTCTGAAAAGCCCTCCGATGTTGACCCTCGTTTTATTTCGGGCTCGGTTTAATTCTTTCTTTTTAGCTCGCTTTTCGTCATCGGTCTTCTTCTGTTTGCCCGTCTTTGTTTTCTGAGCAGGTGTCACTCGAGAAATTGGCAGTTTTCCTGAAAAGTTGTTTCTCCGTGATTAGCACAGCTGCAGCACACGGGCAATCTTGAGCTTGAACACGGTACGCGCTGTGCGGGGGGGAAGGGGGAGGGGTATGAGCAGCGCGTACACGAGAGTGATTAGGCTCGTTCGAGATGAACTGCGCCTCGCTTGTAAAGTAGACAAGAGCAGGCGGCAGCAGCGGGGGCGGGGACAAAAAGCTGCGGTAAAGTCGGACAGTTTTCAGCCGATTCCAGCAGCCTTCAGGCTGGACAGGAAGTGACGAAAACACTGTGGTGCGATTCCGATTTAATAAAATTTAATCAGACCCACATATCAGCTTGTACACAGTCTCCAGTTGTTTTAATTATGACAGAGTAGCTCTCAAAGTGCTCTACATGCGATCTGTTGCTGATTTTAATTAACAACAGACTGGAGATGATCCGTGATCTGAACGGATTTAGGCTGTGTCTCAAATCGCGCACTTCCGTTAGTGCACTTACAGAAGTACACTTCGCGCACTACGTACTGTCTTGCATAGTGCGTAAATTTCGACAGAGGAGTGTTGTCTCAAATCGCGCACTGCCATGTGCACTTACCGGAAATGACGACCGCATTTCATCTCTTCTTCTTCTGTAAAATTGGGAATTTCACCAAGGGAGAGCATTCCAGTCTGCTATTGTGTTTCGCGAAAAATAATTCCTGCATTGTTTTTGATATTTTAACAACAATAAATGTGATGTTTTTATTTGCTCCAGGATGACGACTGCAACACAGCCGTCATGTCACCCCCCCATTAGCTGAAAACAGTACACACAACTGTATTGTATAATATTCGTTCTTGTTAGTGCAGTCTTTTAAATTCATTAATTATACCTATTCTTTGTAGTCCACTCTTATATGTATATACTTATATTTCTGCTCTAAAAATAAGTAACGTTAATATTCATTCATTCATAACGTTACTGTTCATCTTAATGCTCAACTGTTTCATGAGGAAATCTTTGCAGCCCAGAGATAAGACTGTTATAGTGAAGCATTACCCTTACAACTTACCTAATAGACAAAACATCATTACGTCTTTTATTCTAAGTTGTACTTTTGTTCTAAATGGTCTTCATACAGTGACGATACAGTAGTGAAAGCAGAGGGAACAGACCTGACATTTAAATAGATCCCATTCCTTTATATGCTTACTACAGTCATGCAACGTGTAATACAACAGACAACAAAGTTTAATACTTTTAATATCATTTTATTTTATAAATGTGCTTGTAGTTCTGCAGGCTCCCCCCCGGGTCGTAGCTAGTCTGATGGGGACAGGGACATGAGGGGGGACTTCAGACTCTCCAGGGGATCCTTCTACGGTCTGATGGCCATCGTCGCCCCTAAATGATGCCCTCTACTCCTCGTTTGTCCCTGAAGAGATGGGTTATACAGGATATACATCAGGTGGAGGCAGTATATACAGGATATACATCAGGTGGAGGCAGTAACAGCGGATACGTTTTAACATTACGCTACTGTTTACGTTACTGGCAGACAATCAGCTGATCGCTATTTTGGTGAGCTAACGCTCACATCGGATTATGTACAACTTGTTAAGATCACAACATAACACTAAAATCTTCTACAGCGGAACGATAGTTTAACACAAACAACAAAATACTACAACACATGTAACGTTAGCTTATAACGTATTTGCCAATCTGGTTAAACTGCCGCTGTTAGCTAGCTAAGGTTGGCTTGCTAGCACGTCAAATTACGATACCAATAAAGGTTATAATTCCTGGTACAAAAATCATTACCGACTGTAAAATTAACCAAATATACATATACAGGTGGCTTATATGTTATAAGTATAGCAAAAACACTCACGTTCAACTTACATTTGTATTGCTCCGTCGGTCTCGCTATCGCGTCTAACGGTTGTTAGCCCCGCCCCTTCCGCTACGTAGCCAAGATGGCGACCGTTGAGTGTGGAAAGTGTCCATCGATGTACACTCATTTTTCGGGGCGTTTTGAGTGTACCATCCGGGTATTTAAGTACACTTCATTTGACCGCACTTCGACAGTGTGAACGCACTATGTACTCAAATAGTTAGTATTTAGTACAGAAGTGCGCGATTTGAGACACAGCCTCTCTGACTTCTTAACGTCACTATCAGCCTCGCAACATGTGTTCTGTACAGAATAAGTCTTTAAATCAGACAAATAGAAATTAAAATCCCTCCGATTAAAAAATAATAAAAGGTTTATATAAAACGTCATCATGTTGAGTCGATCGTGAACCAATCAGCTGTTAAATCAGCTGAGAGGCCGGCGTTTCCCAGCATGCTCTGGGTCCGCCTGGCTCTTGCAGTCGGTAAAAACCAACTGCGCCGCCTGGGTCTCAGAACTACGGCCGCCTTGCTCTCGTGAGATTATCGTTGACCACGTGTGCATGACGTCAGAGCAAGTCGGGATCAAGTCGGACACAAATCTAACCGGCATGCAACGGGCGCCGATCGCCGGTGATCGATTCTGCGCAGACCTGGCTCATCTCGAACGAGCCTACTGACACTGCTAAGACAGTCCTCCTGGCTCTGATTGGCTGTTTTGATCGGGAGCGGTGCATTTCTGCCAAATGGCATCAGGGACACAGGGAGGAGCCACAGGAGCTTAATTTTTTCACAGATTATCTGTCTCATATTCTACTGTCAGGGCATAGTGACAGTTTTAAGAAATATGTAAAAAATACATTTTTACAAAAGTTACCTACTGAACCTTTAAGTCTATGACGTCGCCGTATAACAATCAGTGGTGGAAAGTATGTAGTACATATAGAACTGTACCTAAGTACAAATTTAGGGTGCGTGTACTATACTTTTTTCTTTTCATGCCACTTTCTGCTTTATTCTACTTCTACATTTCAGAGTAAAATATTGTAAATTTTTCCACTACATTCATCTGACAAGTTTAGTCACTTTACAAATTAAGATGTTTGCAGACAAAACACATGTAGCTTTTAAAAAATGTTCATGTTTTTTTTATTAGGGCCCGAGCGCCGACAGCGGCGAAGGCCCTATTGGAATTGAAGGAATTCTTATTATTATTCTTTTATCCGACAAATGAATTGCTTTTTTGGAGGACTTATCATATTCAAAAACTCACCAAATTTGGCGGTCGCATCAAGTCTGGTGAAAATTTACGTATTTTAATGGTTTCGGGAATAGTCGCACAAAAATGGCTCGCTAGCGCCACCTACAAAATTAAGAAAATTGAGCCCCTGCAGCTCGTTTAACGTAGAGTCACGAAACTTGGTACACATCTGTAGCATGGCAGGGCAGACATAAAACTCCATTGTAGCCCCCCCTAAACCCAACAGGAAGTCCGCCATTTTGTTTTGAATGTGCGAAATTAGTGCGATTTTGCCCATTTCCACATGTCGTACTTTAACGAACTCCTCCTAGAGCTTTCATCCGATCAGCTTCAAACTTGGTGTGTGTCATCTTAACATGTTAACGATGAAAAGTTATTAAAAGAAAAAATTTTCGTCATAGGGCGTGGCCGTGGCGGGGCGGCCATTTTGTGCGAATCGCCACCAAAACAGGAAGTGGGTGTAACTTGAGCGTACATGGTCCGATTGGCTCAAAACTTTCCGGGATTCATCAGAGTCCGCCCCTGACGACGTCTACACACCGCTATTGGCTCAAAGTCATAGCGCCCCCTAGTGGCAACAGGAAGTAGGCCTAAAAGACAAGGTGCTATACTTTAACGAACTCCTTCTAAAGATTTCATCCGATCAGCTTCAAACTTGGTCTGTGTCATCTTAAAACCTTAACGATGAAAAGTTATTAAAAGAAAAACTTTTCGTCATACGGTGTGGGCGTGGCATGGCGGCCATTTTGAGTGTTTAGTGATGAAGGAGAAAGTGGCTGTAAATACAGTGTCCGTTGTCGTATCTTCTTGAAATTTCCCACAATCACCAAGAGTCCAGGCCTGAGGACATCTAGAGGCCAATATGGACTTTTGGAGACAGCGCCACCAACTGGCAACAGGAAATATGCCTTATATGACAAACATCATCCGATTTACATGAAACTTGGAATGTGTGGTCTACATGTGATACTGAGGTGGCCCCTATATTTTGACCACGCCCAGTAACCCAGGCCACGCCCCCTTTCATAACATTTGAACCGTTTAGCGTAGAGTCTTGTGTGAGGTGTCAATGAACTCAGCAATGACTTTCTTCTTCATTGGTTTTGGTTTGGCCCGCCCCCGATGCTTAAGCCACGCCCCATTTCATAACTGGTGACCCATGTAAGGTACAGGCTTGAATGAGGTATCGATGAACTCAGCAGAGAGTTCCTTTTTCATTGCTGATGTTTGACCCGCCCCCCTATGATGCGGCCACGCCCCCTTTCACAGATAATGACCAGTGTGACGTATAGGCTTGTGTAAGATATCAAAGAACTCAGCAGAGACTTCCTTTTTCATTAATGATGTTTGACCCGCCCCCCTATGATGCGGCCACGCCCCCTTTCACAGATAATGACCTGTATGACGTATAGGCTTGTGTGAGGTATCAATGAACTCAGCAGAGAGTTCCTTTTTCAGTGGTGATGTTTGACCCTTCCCCCTATGATGCGGCCACGCCCCCTTTCACAGATAATGAACTGTATGACGTATAGGCTTGTGTGAGATATCAATGAACTCAGCAGAGAGTTCACTTTTCGTTGGCGACGATTTTCAGTGTACGAGTGACGTGCAAATGCGCTGTTGCAAGGGGGGGCGTCCGCCAGTAACCCCGACTCGCGCAGGTCAGCGAGGGCCCGTACATCGCTGCTTGCAGCTTTAATTATAAATGAATCTGCATACAAGCATACAAGTCCAGCTGAAATGTTTACCTGATTGTACTATTAGTTGAACTGTGACAAAATTGTTTCCAGTTTCTAAAATGTGAGGATTTTAGTGCAGTACTGACCAACTACAGGTGTGAAAACGCCCTAATAGTATGTGTCCGTCAGTGTTGGGCAAGCTACTTTTAAAAGGTAATCAGTTACTCAAATGTGACCCTGCCACCACATCTCTTTAAAAAACATGTTCAATTATTTGTGATAAATCTGAATATTATAATGAAATGGACACTTAATACAATCCATTATTAACAGAAACAGTGCACACAAATAGAAATAATAATAAAATGTAATGTTGCTGTGGGACAAAGTGAGACTAGCCTCCAATCAAATGCCATGTACGTACTGTAGATATTATGTTAATTTAGTGGATCAATGCAAATTACACAATAGATGTTATGGAACTTAATACATACTATAATAATATAATTTGATATTTATTGCCCTTCATTTGGGCTCGTTGTACCTGTCTCTCGTCGATTGACTCGCTTGTGTTGTTCGTTGTGTGTCCGCGATGCGTGCTTTGGAACACCCGCCCAACTCTACCTCTGATTGGCTTATTGTGACATTTTACTCAACCTCAGCCAATCGTCGGCATTTATGCGCTTGTCTCGTGCAAGAACAGTAAAAAAAGTTTTTGTCTCTTGGCTCAGAGATCCCGCATTTTTGGGCGGTAATTGATAAGATGGGAAGAGTTATCAATTAGATTACTTGTTACTGAAAGAATTAACACCGTTATTTATAACCCATCACACACCTGTGTCTATCGCCCCGCTTCCCAGCATTGCACGCCAGTGTCTGTGTCCCAACCGGCAGCGGCAGATCACCACCCGCCAAGAGCCTGGGTCTTTTCTGGAGGTTTATGCCCGTAAAAAAGATGTTTGTCTTCGCCACTGTCGCACCACATGTTTTCTCATGGGACATTGTTGGGTCTTTGTAAATTATAGTGTGGTCTAGCCTAGATCTATTTTATCTGTTCAATTCAATCTTATTTATAGTACATAATAGTACTTTACAAATAGAGTAGGTCTAGACCACACTCTATAATTTACAAAGCCCCAACAATTCTAGTAATTCATTTACTTTGTCTGTAAAGTGTCCTGAGATACAGTAACTCCTGTTGTGATCTGACACTATAAATTGAATTAAAATTAAAATGAAATTGATCGCCAACAAGCAAAGAAACCAGGCTACACCGTCCTACAACCGCCATGGCTGCACCTGATTGGACAAACGCGTCACGTGGCGTGGGGCTGTCTACTTCCCTGATTTCAAAACAGACCAATAGGCTATGCTTCTTGTAAGCTTTGAGGGGCGCCGAGCTGAGCCGGCCGCTCCTTCTCTAAAGTCGAATTTTGTTTAATGTTTTTTTTTTTTTTTTAACCATAATGTCTGCATTATAGCAAACATGTATTTATCAATGGGATTTGAAGAGTTTTTTTAGGTAGACAATTTTAAGATCTGTCCAGGGAACACGGATGAAAAATAGCCTTTTGGCTAATTCAGGTGCATTTACAGCATTGTTAATTAATGTACACTGTCCTTGCCAAATAAATTAATAAATTAAATTAAAACATGACGCTACCAGAAAGCAATGCATGTCTGCTCCCCTAGAAATTAACGGGAAGCGGGGAATTTACGTACTATAATCACAGCTGCTCTCTCTTTTTGTCCCTCTCTCTTTCACCTCACCTTCCTCCCACCCACAACCAGTCCCGTCCTTCTGGGGTCTGGTGCACTCCGCCTGGAACCTGTGCGCAATAGGGAAGAGGCAGTCCCCCATCGACATTGAGACCAGTCACATGATCTTTGACCCGTACCTGACCCCTCTGAGGCTCAACACAGGAGGACGCAAGGTAAGGGCCGCCACCATTTAAGACATCTGGCTTTGGGTAGAATGGGGTTCTAGAAACCCTGGTGTTAGCATGCAGCTCCTATAGTTAGCATTGGGCAGTTAGAGAATATGGGAGCACTTTAGTCATCGCAAAAATCTACAAATACTACATAACCAGAAATGTTTAAGGAGTAATGTGTTCCTGGAATTGGGGAGCCAAGATGACATGTTTTATTGCTGTAAGAATGTAGCTAGTACATGGCTCAATGTTAACACAGCTGTAGCTTAACCCTTGTGTTGTCTTCCCGTCAAAACACTTTTGTTGACGCTTTTTAGCAATGTTTTTAACTTGAAAATCCAAAATTATAACATTGTAGACATGACAGAAAATATGGAAAAGCATAATATGTTGCCTTTAAGAGACACCGACCCATGAATTTCAGGCTGATGAGTGGAGGCAGAACTCATGAACGAGCAGGACCGTCCTTCTTGCTGGGCTCTAAAGGTTCTTTAAGAAAAATCCTTGTTATTAATGACATGACACCAGTGGCCGTGCATGCACTCTATTGCAGGGGCAGAGCCACATGTTGTAAACAGTCGGGGCTCAGCATAAATCAGGGGCATGCTCCATATCACAGCAGCTATGTGCACTACTTTTCAATAATAGAAATACATAATCATTTGGCAAAAACATGGTAGTTGCCAATGAAAGTGTCCTGTTTTGTGTCCAACTGCTCTTCAACTGTCTTCATTTTGAAACCCAAACACAACAAATTCAATTCAATTTCATTGTCATTGAACGAAATGTAGGTCCTTGCTTTCCAAAAAAGAGTGCACATACAGTAGATGGATGTTAATGTATAGAATGTCTAATTTTCACTCCTGCCACCTAAAAACAGGCAATTAATGTACAGCAGGTAGGTTAGGAATTTGGCTTAAACAGAATTTGAGAGACTACATGAAAATGACATAAATTAAAGTTATTTCAAAACCCCTCAGGGCTTTTGATACTGGTTTCTTAAGGATACTTTTTTGATACTTTACCAGTTTTATTGACTTGACATCCAATCAGCAGCATTGTTACATCTTGGTAGAAGCATGCTGCATGCTGATTGGCTAACTGACACTGATGAGATTTACACCTAAGGTATTGAAATTGGGAATTGAATGACGAGACATTTGTTGATACTGTAGAGGCAATTTGGTAGGTGCCTGAAAAGTATTGAGCACAAACTGTGCACAAACATTACATCCTTCGCTTTTTCCGGGAGTCCTTCACATATAAATCAGTCAACACAAGGCAACCGAGAAGATCGGGGAAAGTCTCAGTTCTTAAAGGTCCTATGGCATGAAAATTTCACTTTATGAGGTTTTTTTAACATTAATATGAGTCCCCCCAGCCTGCCTATGGTCCCCTAGTGGCTAGAAATGGAGATAGGTGTAAACCGAGCCCTGGGTATCCTGCTCTGCCTTTGAGAAAATGAAAGCTCAGATGGGCCAATCTGGAATCTTCTCCTTATGAAGTCATAAGGAGCAAGGTTACCTCCCTTTTCTCTGCTTTGCCCGCCCAGAGAATTTGGCCCGCCCATGAGAGAGAGACATCATGGCTTTCAAACGAGCAAAGTGGCAGTTGGTCAAGGCCACACCCCCAGCCTCCACCTTGCCCCCCCCTCCTCAATAGCTACAGACTCAGGAATGGCCAATCCTAAGGAAAGCTCATTGTGGGACTGGCTCTAGTGGCTGTAATTCTGCACCAAGGCTGAATTTTGGGAAAGAGACTTCAGATACAGTATTAGGGGACCACTAAGGTCTATATAAAAGAGACTTCAGATACAGTATTAGGGATCCACTAAGGTCTATATAAAAGCATCCAAAGAGCACCATGTCATGTATTTAAGTTACATTCAAATCTGTTTACCCATTGGCAATAAAAGCGATGAATAGGCCTACATGACAAAGTTACACATAGAAATCTTATTTTGATCACAGAGAAATGCCTGTATGACATGTGAGCCTTTCATCCATATCTAAAGGCTTTAAAATTCCCAGCAGCATTTGACTGCCTAGGCTCAGGAGGCATTACAATTTTAGCCCTTTACACAGCAATCACAGTTCATCTTTACAGGGACAATCCTCTCTAAAGCACCCTGAATCCCCATCAGACACCTTTTAGCTGATGTTGCACATTGCATCCTGGAATCATTTTGATCTTAAGTAATGTATTCTAGTTATTTGACATATGTAGATCAAGTGAGTTCAGACTGAGGTATTTTTACGCTCAAACAAGGTTGGAACTGGCTACCGCTGAAAAAGTTATTGACAAGCCCTAATCAAATACACTTTTATTTTTATTTTATATGTCCTGGACCTTGAAATCATAAGGTTCTATGGTGAGGGGTTTGGGGGTGTGGAGGTTCAAAGTTTACACATCCTAGATAGCAAAACTGATATAGAGTAAAGTTACATCATAAGGGTCCTGAATCTGAATATGAATCAAAAGCTTATGATTTAAATTGGCTGGCTTGTAGTCAACGATGATTCATTTACCGGATAGTTTGTGCGTCGCCAGATGTTCATCACCTTTTGTTCTCTTTGCGTTGCATTCCAAACTCCGGTCGATCCGAGGAATAGCAACTGGAAACTCAGGAGCTACCAAGCTAACGTCATGATAAAAAATTAAATTTTGAACGCGAGGAAATATGATCCACCTAATTTTTGAAAATCATTTTGTTTCTGTACTCGACTTCCTGCCGTGTGCTGAATTGCTGCGGATCTCTTGAGAAACTGGCAAAAATAGAAGCTCTGCGTATTTGTTCCAGAGGGGTACGAATCTCCGGAGCTGGGATGGAGTCGGAATTCAGCCGCTCCGCAGTCAGTGGAAATACACACATTGACTTTGATGGAAACCTAATGACTCCGCCGCCATTCCGGAGCGGATCCGCAGCCGTTGTCATTGTCTCTCTTGCTGAATTATTCTCATCCCTGCTTGGGACAAAATGTTCGCCAGTAAAAAGTGAGCATCATGCAGCGTTGACAGTTAAGTTTAGGAAAAAGATTGTGGTTTGGAATAAAATATTTCCGAGGAACGAATGAGTGCAATTCTGGGTGAAAGTATTTTTTTTTTACCGCAAAGTGAACTCTCCGTCTTGAAAGCGCTGTGTTTTATGATAACACCTCGTTGTGCTATTTCACTTTGAAATTATTTTCCATTGAATATTGAAGTTCATATATAAGTGTTTTTGTAAGACTGACAATCCATGATATTGAAAGGGGGATTTAATTTGTTTTTTGTTTTTGTTCTAATCATATGATTGCAGCACTGTATGTAATATTTTAATCAGAAATGTTAAATAGTGGAGTAAAAACCAAAACAGCACCGAACAGGACTGCAAGGCCCTGCGGAGAGCGAGTTGTTGAGGGAGCGGGCGTCTTCCAATCAGAACGTCAGTGGTACATGTCGAAGTGTTCTTGGCCGAATTGCTCACAAGGCTCGTGTGAAAAGACGCTTCATGGACGCCCAGTGGGAAACAGAAGTAAGTGTGCCTCATAATGAATCAGGAACTGACAAATTACATTTCACTGGAATTGTATTTATTTTTTATGATTAACTTGGGACAATCTGATCGATTGATAATGATTTAGTGTGTTGAGTTCTCTGCGATTAGGGATTGAGACGTTGACGTCTTCATATTCTTGTAAAGTCTCTTAGCACCTTTCCATTCCCCTTGGGAGTTCCTGTCCAAAATGGTTTGAGGCAGAGTGAGTTCCCAATCGGGCTTCGGGGAAAGCCTTAATCCAGCTTGGCCACAGTCCATGTTGTTTACTTCAACAGGCTTAACTGGACCTGTCCTGAGGGATGGTTTTAGCAAACAGATGTTTTGCAGGCTGTGTGCTTCCTGATTTAACAATAGGGTCAGAGTTTCATTTCTTTTGAGGCCTCATGGCCGGCTGTATAATGGGAAAGTCATGTCGGATTTTCTCCGAACTGCTTGATGAACTGTGAAACAGTGTGCTTCGCCTTTCCCAGTGTTTCTACATTTCTGATGCGGGATGGTATTAGCATCCTTGTGGTTGTGTACTCTTTCATTTATTGATTGAGAACAGGGGAGAATTGGCCCTCTGGCAATTCTGGCAAATGCCAGAAGGGCCGGACCATTTGTTTTTGAATATACAAATAACAGGCCAACAGTGCATAGGATGGTTTTTTTTATTGCTTGCACAATTTCACTATGGTTATAATAATAATAACACTAATAGTCGGCAATGGCCGGCCTGGTCACGAGACGGGCCGACCGACCCAATCAGAAGTTATTCTGGGGGACCGGCAATCAGTTTTAAATTGAGACCATTTCATTACTGGTTAAAAACGTCTCATTGTCGCGATAAATAGTAGTGTTTGGTGTTTTGGGACAGTCCTTTCTGGCCTCTGTGGCATGTCTGCTTCCATACTATTTCGGAAAGGTTGGACGGCCCATTCCAAAGAGAAATGAATCAGGGCTCTTTACAGGAAGCAGCACAGCTGTAGTCAGTGGCGGTTTCTCTAGGAGGCCAAAGGGAGCCTGGCCTCTCCATAAAATATAAAACATAATTTTAAATATAAAAACTAAATAATTCCTACGGTTGTGTCTTTTACTGTTTTTGCCATTAACCCTTATCAAAACATTACATTTTCATTTTCTTTATGAAAAAAAAAAATCTTTAACTGGTACAGCGCCCCTGTGCTCTGTCTAGTGGTCAGTAAAAATGCTACGGACGCTCAAAGGAGGCTAGCTTTCCCTTACATCCCTTAGAGAAAATTTCCAGCCAATCAGATTGAAGCCAGGTTTGACCGAGCTCAATTAATCGCAAATAATAAATAAAATAAAAAGAGCAGGGTTGAACCTTTAACCTAGGACTATGGTTACCTGGTCCTCAGATCTCTGCAGGGTAAATCCAGACAGCTAGCTAGACTATCTGTCCAATCAGAGTTTTCTGTTGCACGACTAAAACTACTTTTGAACGTACACACGTTCTACCAAAACACAGTTCCTTCCAGAGTCTATTTTGCAGCGGCATCGGGGCTCTGTCCGGCACTCAGCGCCCCATTAAGACGATTAAAATTGGTTTAAAGAAATGCAGATAAACCAGAGCATGTTTTTTCCCCCCTGTGTGGACTAGCCAGACCTTCCTTTGCAGTGCTGTGGAGGGAGGTCTGGCAACGGAAGTGTATTACTGAACTGTTGCCACTTTGTAACTCTGTTCATTGTGAAAGCTGTTCTCGTCATTTGATTGTTCTCTGCAGAAAACAATGAAATCCTTCCACCGAATACCTAAACCTTTAATCCAGTTTGCAGCCTGTCTTTATTTTGTTTCAACAAGGTCTCTTCAGCCACTCAAATTCCTCCCTCGCTGTACAGAAACTTCCACAACACTAACAATAGTTATAGCAGTATACACAATGGATGGCGTTCTTGAGTTTTTTCAATCAGTCAATCAATCAAACGTTATTTCTAAAGCACATTTAAAAACAACCAAGTTGACCAAAGTGCTGTACATGAAACAATAAATAGACAATACAACACCAGACAAATACAACATGCAGTTCTCATGCCGGATTAAAAGCCAAGGAATATACTGTAAATGTGTTTTAAGTCGTGATTTAAAAAGCGGAAAGCTGGGGGCCAGTCTGACATGAAGGGGCACTTCATTCCACAGTCTCTGGGCTGCAACTGAGAAAGCTTGATCCCCTCTGGTCTTGAGTTTTAGGGACAACAAGAAAAGACTGGTTCGCAGACCTTAATGACCTTCAACAGATCAGTGATGTAGACTGGAGCTAGTCCATGAAGGGCTTTAAAAATAAAGAATAGATTCTTAAAATCACTCCTAAAAGGAACTGGGAGCCAGCGAAGAAAGGCCAGAACAGGGGTGATGTGATCTCGCTTACGAGTTCCAGTGTGGAGACAAGAGGGAGGCCTGGCTAACACCTACATACTGAGGAATGTTGTAATAAAAGAATGTATAACCCTCTCAAAGTCTGTGAGGGATAAAAAGGCCTTAAGCTTAGTATGAACCTAAATTGAAAGAAACTTACTTTCACAACAGAATTGATCTGCTTCTCCATTTTAAAATCACAATCCATTTTTACTCCCAGGTTTGTTACAACAGACTTATCATAAGGTTGAAAGATGCCCAGGTCTATTTGTGAGACATCAGAGGTGCCACTGGGTCTAAAAGCCATGACCTCAGATTTACTCTTGTTAAAGTTTAAAACCACCCAGGCTTTAATATTCTTGTACAAAAAAAAATTTCTTGTAAATTCTTCAATTCAAGCGCCAATTATCAGTTATCTCATTGCGCTTTTTATAAAAGAGCAGGTCTAGACCGTACTCTGGGATGTTATTTACAGAAACCCAACAATTCCCACCAAGAGCAAGCACTAGGCAACAGAGGCAAGGAAAAACTTCCTTTAAGAGGCAGAAACCTGGAGCAGAACCATGGCTCAGGAGGGGTGGTCATCTGCCTTGACCGGTTGGGGTGAGAGAAAGAGACAGAGAAAAACAGACAAAGAGAGAGAGAGGGAGACATGGAGAATTGTAGCAGAAGGTGTCAAGCAGGAACATGGAGGCAGCAGGTGACTCCAACCACAGATCCAGACTCCACAGTTCCAGACTCCACAGCTCCAGAGCCAGAAACACCTGCAGGAAGCGATAGGAGGAGAGGGGCGAGAAAGCAAAAGACTACGGGAAAGGGAAGAAGTTGAGTTAGTAACATGCATTAATGGGATGAGGTTGCATACAGATGGAGAGAAAGAGGAGGAGAGAGGTGCTCAGTGCATCATGGGAAGTCCCCCAGCAGTCTAGGCCTAAAGCAGCATAACTAAGGGATGGTTCTGGACTCACCTGAGCCAGCCCTAACGTTCTTTTAAAAAATGATTTCACAGAACTTGCTTTTGAACTACAACTGAATATTAAAGGAAACCGTAGGCCTACACCGAAACTCACTGGCTTACTCGATAAAATGTGCCACGCACCGCCACTGACTGTAGTAGGAGTTTAACCCTCCTCTTTTTTCATGATTAATGCTTTTGAGCATCTGCTGAGGGAGTGCACATAGCACTGCCATCTGTCCTGGCGAGTGTGTGTGTGTGTTTGGGAGAGAGAGGTTGAAAGCTTATGCATGGAGAAATTGTGTTTGTGTGTGCGAAAATGACATCAAAGATCAACGCCAAATGTGAGCGCATGTGTTTGTGCGACTGTGGGTTGCTTGAAGGTGTATGTGTACGTTCTAGAGTCAAAAACAAATCTGCACACCTTTGACTGAGCGTGTGCGTAGCCTACACTTGTGTGTTGTCCAGGTATCCAGGGTAGCATCTCTCGTTGCTCTAGCTTCTTGTTTCCTCAGAAGCGGTTGTGCAGCAGATTGGCTGTTTTGGCAGTTTGTCAGTGGCAAATTTTTATGTTGCTTGGAAATTCACTGGCCGCATTTTTTACAATAATCCTCACTGTTTTCACACATTCTAACAGACGCACAGCCTCGCATATTTTAAGTACTGCACAAACGAAGAAGAGCTCACACATTTGGTGTCTCAGTAAGTGCAAATATGAAACTGAGAGTGTAAAACGCCTGTGTGTCCGTGTGCTGAGCACTTTTACAATATTTGCATGTGAAAGCTGCAGTTTTCTTATTATAGACTTACTAGATTGCTCCAATATAAGACAAGAGTGACACTGCCCGGAGCGAATGGAATATTTTGAGTGTAAAAAATGAAGTTTTTCACATAAATGGTAGTTTAGTAGGGCAATTACTCCAAGATTTGTACATCTTGAGCACACTGACACGCATTTTTCAACACCAGGTACAAACTACTGCTGATGCTACTCCTCTCTACACTACAGAACCATCTCTCTCTCTCTCTCTCTCTCTCTCTCTCTCTCTCACCCATTTGTGTGTGTGTGTCCGTCCGTCGATCTGTCCGCCTTCTCTGCGTGTCCCTGATTGCGTATCTCGCTACACACAGATGAGAAGTCGATATCACCATGAACCTAGGTGTTTTATTTTGAAATGTGTTTTATTTTGTAAAGGATTCAGCTGCAGTGTGGCCTTCCTGTATGTAAATACCTACTTGGCTTGACACAAGAAATACAGGAGACGCAGAAACGATGGCTGTAGCAGCCGGTGTGGCCGGACCGATAACATAGGCGCCAAAATGAAAATGGCTCAGATTCACGTCGCTTTGCGGCTTCCACATATGTGTTTATATGTATGTCGCTTTGTTTTAAATGATAAAGTATGTGTCAAATAGTTTTTCAGTGGCTAGAAATGGTGAAAGGTGTAACCCGAGCCCTGGGTACCCTGCTCTGCCTTTGAGAAAATGAAAGCTCAGATGGGCCTTTATGGAATCTTCCCCTTATGACATCATAAGGGGCAAGGTTACCCCCTCTTTCTCTGCTTTGCACGCCCTAGAGAATGTGGCCCGCTCATGAGAGAGAGACATCATGGCTTTCAAATGAGCAAAGTTGCAGTTGGTCAAGAGGCTGGACTTCTGCACCAAGGATGAAAGAGAATTTGGGAAAGAGAATTCAGATACAGTATTAGGGGACCACTAAGGTCTATATAAAAGAGACTTCAGATACAGTATTAGGGGACCACTAAGGCCTATATAACATTTTTAAAGCCAAATTTTATGATCAGTGGCACATTATAATTACATGCTGTCATTCCGTGTTACATTGATAGGTAGGTTACGCAGGTAGGGGAATAGCATTCAGCTCATCAGACGTTTCCAAAGCTATTTGCCATCCAACAAGCATTTCTAACAGTATACTGGCAGCTTGTTGTGAAAGAGACTCTTCAGAATTTACGGTTTCAGGCTGTTCTCATGAACAGGCACTGTATTCTATGTTTGCCATAGCCACGGAGCGCCGTGAAGCAGAACTTTAGCATCTCCTCTATTTGTTCTGCGAGCTGCAGGCGAATGTGTCAAGCTAGGCAGGTAATCACATACAGGAAGGCACCAGTGCAGTCGGATAATTTACAAAAATAAAACAGATTTCAAAATAAAACGCCCACGTTTAGGTTGACTTTGGCTGTCTTGACTTCTCGGCTGGAGAAAGAGTCCAACAGATCGACAGAGAGAGAGTGACACACACACACGGGTACTGGTGTTTTAACCCAAACCACACACTTTTTTCTAATCCTAATTAATGACACCAACCTTCTGTTGCTCTGCAGCAGACCCACAGTCACCTCTTCTCGGCTAAATTTAACTGTAAAGACCACTTAACTGTAACTGTCATGTGACTGGCCGCTGTAATTTTTGTAAGCAATCACACAAATTGTTGTACATAGGTTTTCGGACAATATCATACAAACCCGTTCATGAGAATATGTTGACTTTTTGTCATTTTTTGCACATGCAGATAACACCTTTTCAGTGGTGGATGTTCATGAATCAGCAACAATGTCACCTTTAATTACGTTATATGATAACTTCACGTCACCATGATGCTCTGAAAAGGCCATCAACTTAACATCCAAGACCTCAAATATGACAAATGACAACGCTTTGAATGCTCTGCATTGACATTTTACCAAAAGATTGGTCAGTACACGTGTGTGTGTGTGTGTGTGTGTGTCTGTCTGTCTGTCTGTCTGTCTGTGTGTATGTGTGTGTGTGTGTGTGTGTCTGTGTGTATGTGTGTGTGTGTGTGTGTGTGTGTGCGCGCCTGTTCCTGTGTTGTGGAAGTGACAGTTCATTAGTCATATCCTATCTCACGGACTGACTCCACAAGAGAGAGAGCACACACACACACACACACACACACACACACACACACACACATACACACACCCCGTCAGTCAGTCACACAGTAACTGATCCATGAAAACAGTCACGCATTTACTAACCCGGAGATAATTTGGACTTCTTAATTCATTTAATTTTGATGTAGCATGAAATAATAACACCCAGAGAGCTCTGTTAAAGGAGAGGCTGAGTTTGATCTTCAAGGCCGAGAGGCAAATCACACTCTTCCCTGTCTTTGTAATTGTGTTTTATTTGCGTCATGCATTTAATCTGATTTACTCTCTCTCTGCCTTAAAGAGCCCATTGGGCAGTCGGTGCTCATGCTGCCATTCCCTGCACTAAAGAAACAAGAAGGCGTGTCCACTCATTGCCGTCTGCTTTCCGCACAGCTGCTACCCATCTTCATCATCCCATCTCCACAGTACTTAAACCCGGGCCGGCCACCTCTTTGGCGCCAGTTCGTTACTAACCTCTAAGCGGTAACTTGGCCAGTCAGTAGTGCACGTTGCTCACCTGCTATCTATTGGACTAACTTTGTTTTGTTCTCGTCACAGTGTTTGTCTCCTGTCGTCAGTGTTGCAGCTTCCTCAAGACCCATCGTCTATACCTCCACCACCTGTTCCTCCTTTGTGTTTGTGTCTGAGTCTGTGTCGTTTTTGTGTCTGGGTCCAACCAACCCCTCACAGAACAAACTGGCCAATATGGACTCCGCGGAAACTCCACGGGCTACTGACGGGGACGGCGCCCAGCTGGCTATCCACTCCCAGGGTATCCTTCTCGGCCAGCATGACCAGCTAATCCGCTCTCTGCTGGAAAACAACCAGCAGCTCATCACCTAAGTCACCAGACTTACCGAGCAGGTAGACAAACTGTCCGTCTCCCTCGCTCCTCCTCAACCTGTCTCCCCGTCTGCTCCTACAGTTATGGCTGCTGCTGCTCCCCACCGCGAGCCTCCCATCTGCGCTCCTGAGCCGTTTTCTGGGGAATTGGACAAGTGCTGGGGTTTTCTCCTGCAATGCGGACTCATCTTCCGGCAACGTCCCTTGTCCTTCGCTTCCGACTCGTCTAAAGTACATTATGTTATTGGATTACTCAGAGGAAGAGCCCTAGCTTGGGCGGAAGCTGTTTGTTCCAGCCGTCTCTCCTCCGAGTTCTCTTTTAACGACTTTGCCACTGATTTTAAGACTGTGTTTGACCACCCCGATTACGTGGGGTGTGCGGCTAAGCGCTTACTTAATCTCCGGCAAGGAGCGGACAGCGTGGCAGACTACTTGGTGGGATTCCGGACGCTGGCTTCTGACACCGGGTGGAACGAGGAGGCGCTGCGTGGGGTTTTTGTGAACGGTTTATGTGACGGCATTAAGGACGAACTAGCCGTCCGGGAAGACCCCGACAATCTTGATAACCTCATCTCTCTGGCTATAAAACTGGATAACAGGGTCCGGGAGAGGAGACGCGAGAAGGGCAGCCGGACGGATTCCTCCAGACGGACGGCTACTCCATCCAGGCTTCGCAGACCATCCTCCCCGACGTTACCTGTGTCATCACCGGTCGACGCTCCCGGTGAGTCAGCGGAGGAAGCCATGCAGCTGGGTCGTACTCATCTGTCTCCTGCTGAGCGGAGCCGCCGCCTTCTGGCAGGTGAGTGCCTGTATTGTGGGATTGCCACTCACCGTGTTGCTGCATGTCCGTCCCAGCCAAAAGGCAAGGCTCGTCAGTAAAAGTGGGGATACTGACGAGCCCAGCCCCTATTCCTGCTCCCACTAAGCTCCATGTCAAGATCCCTGCCACCCTGCAATATGAGGCTCTCTCGCTGCCCCTCGCGGCCCTTATTGACTCCGGTGCCGAGGACAATTTTATTGACATGGCTCTAGCCAAACGAGCCGGGTTGCCTACGGAGCCCCTGGATACCCCGTTTCGGGTCACCGCTGTTGATGGCCACACGTTAGCCAACATTACCCATCAGACTGTGCCCGTCACGGTGATCCTCTCCGGTAACCACCGGGAGACTATTTGTTTTAAGGTCATGTCAGCCCCCACTACCCCGCTTATCCTCGGATTCCCGTGGCTGGTCCTCCACAATCCTCTTATTGACTGACAGCGTCTCACTGTCCTGAGCTGGAGTGACCGTTGTCACTCCGTGTGTTTGGGCTCGGCGGTTCCACCGGTCGACGGGGATACTGCCTCGGCGGAACCGCCGCCGGACTTGTCCACGGTCCCGCCGGACTATATGGGTTTGGCCGACGTTTTTAGCAAAGCCAAGGCCTTATCGTTGCCTCCCCATAGGCCCTACGATTGTGCTATAGATTTGCTCCCCGACGTCCCTTATCCTACTAGCCGCCTGTACAGCGTGTCCCGGCCAGAGCGGGAGGCCATGGAAAGGTACATCAGGGAATCTCTCTCATCTGGTATAATCCGTCCGTCGTCGTCGTCCCCGGTGGGGGCGGGGTTCTTTTTCGTGGAGAAGAAGGACAAATCCCTGCGTCCCTGCATTGACTACCGTGGGTTGAATAAGATCACAGTAAAGAACAAATACCCTTTACCTCTTATCAATTCCACCTTCGAGCCGCTTCAGGGTGTGGCGGTGTTCACTAAACTGGATTTAAGGAATGCCTACCATCTCGTTCGTGTTCGGGAGGGGGACGAATGGAAGACCGCCTTCAACACCCCTCTGGGACATTTCGAATACCTCGTCATGCCGTTCGGGCTCACCAACGCGCCAGCAGTTTTCCAGGCTCTGGTCAATGACGTGTTAAGGGACTTTCTGAACCGTTTTGTGGTGGTGTATCTTGACGATATCCTTGTTTTCTCCTCTTCTCTCCCCGAGCATATCTCCCATGTCACGCAGGTCCTCCAACGCCTTCTTGAGAACCGGCTTTATGTGAAGGCGGAGAAATGTTCTTTCCACCAACGCTCGGTTCCGTTCCTGGGTTTCGTCATCGAGGGTGGACAGGTAGCTGCAGACCCGGAGAAGACCAAGGCTGTCGCCAACTGGCCCACACTTGCTACACGTAAGCAACTACTAGCAACTACAGCGTTTTCTGGGGTTCGCTAACTTTTATCGTCGGTTCATTCAGGATTTTAGTCGGGTGGCGGTCCCTTTGACCAAGTTCAATTCCTTGACCAATTCCTTTGGTCTCCAGCTGCTGAGCAGGCTATGGCGGAACTTAAACGCCTGTTCACGTCCCCGCCTGTGCTCAAACATCCTGACTGTTCCCTCCAGTTTGTGGTGGAGGTGGATGATTCTGCGTCTGGGGTGGGGGCGGTTTTGTCCCAACGGTCCACTTCGGACCAGAAGCTCCATCCCTGTGCCTATATGTCTAAAAAACTGTCCCCAGCAGAACAAAATTACGATGTAGGAAACCGGGAGCTGTTGGCGGTGAAGCTGGCACTGGAGGAATGGCGCCACTGGGTTGAGGGTGCTGTTCTGCCGTTCGTGGTGTGGACTGACCATAAGAACTTGGCCTACATACAATCCACCAAACGACTGAACTCTCGTCGAGCCAGGTGGGCCTTGTTTTTTGGTAGGTTTGATTTTTCTCTTACCTACCGCCCAGGCACACGCAACGTCAAGCCCGACGCCCTATCTCGTCTGTTTGACCGCACCGAGGAGACCTCTGAACCCGAGTCAGTGCTGGCGCCCTCCCGGGTGATCGCTGCCGTCCGTTGGGAGATTGAGGCCCTGGTGAAGGATGCTCAAACAACGGATCCTGGACCCGGAGACGGCCCTCCTGATCGCCTCTTCGTGCCGCAGACCGTGCGGTCCCAGGTGTTGCAATGGGTGCACACCTCACGGTTTGCCTGCCACCCTGGTATGCAACGCACGTTGACTCTACTACGGCGACACTTCTGGTGGCCGTCGGCCGAAGCCGATGTTTGGGCCTACGTCGCGGCCTGCTCTATCTGCGCCCGGGGCAAGGCCTCCCACCAACTGCCGGCTGGACTGCTGCAGCCGCTTCCGGTCCCCAGCCGTCCCTGGTCCCACGTGGCGTTGGATTTCGTCACGGGCTTGCCCCGTTCTGAAGGTAATGACACTATACTTACCATTGTGGACAGCTTCTCTAAATCTGTTCACTATGTTGCATTACCTAAATTACCTACAGCCAGTGAAACGGCTGACCTCGTTGTCCAACATGTATTCCGTCTCCATGGAATACCTGTGGATATTGTTTCTGATTGAGGTCCACAGTTTGTTTCCCGTGTTTGGAAGACCTTCTGTTCCTCCCTAGGAGCGACCGTCAGCCTCACGTCTGGGTTCCATCCTCAATCCAATGGGCAAACGGAGAGGGCCAACCAGGACCTGGAAGCCGCGCTCCGTTGTGTGGCTGCCCAGGAACCCACTGCGTGGGCGTCACTCCTGCCTTGGGTGGAATACTCCCACAACTCCCTTACCACCTCAGCCACCGGACTCTCCCCCTTCGAGGTGGCCTTGGGATACCAGCCCCCTTTATTCCCTGCCCAGGAAAGGGACCTGGCAGTTCCATCTGTAGGATGGTAGGATCCATCAGGAGCACCTGCGTCGCTGCAGACGGGTGTGGACCACGGCTCGCGAGGCTCTGCTTCGGACCACAGCTCGGACCAAGGCGACGGCTGATAGGCGCCGGGCACCAGCTCCGCAGTTCCGGCCTGGCCAGGAGGTCTGGTTGTCGTCCCGTAACGTGCCCCTGAGGACTGAGTCACGGAAGCTCTCCCCTCGGTACTTGGGTCCGTTCCCCATCGAGTCCATCGTCAACCCCTCGGCCGTCCGGTTGAAACTGCCCGCTGCCATGAAGATCCACCCGACCTTCCACGTCTCGCAGATCAAGCCGGTGTCCTCCAGTCCCCTGTGTCCTCCTGCTGACCCTCCCCCGCCGGTAAGGCTGATCGACGACCATCCGGCCTACACCGTCCGCCGGCTCCTGGATGCTCGGCGGCGGGGGAGGGGGCTGCAATACCTGGTGGATTGGGAGGGTTACGGGCCTGAGGAACGCTCATGGGTGCCTCGGAGGTTCATCCTGGACCCGCAGTTGGTGGCTGATTACCACCGGGCCCATCCGGATGGTCCTGGGCCACCCGGTGGCGTCCCTTGAGGGGGGGGCCCTGTCATGGGCCCGCCGCGGTTTGGGCCTGTCCTCCCTATTCCCTGTGTGTGTGTCTGTCTGTCTGTCTGTTTCATCTGTCGTCCACAAGAGGTCACCAGAGGATCCTGGGCCGAAGGCGTGTTCACTCATTGCCGTCTGCTTTCCGCACAGCTGCTACCCATCTTCATCATCCCATCTCCACAGTACTTAAACCCGGGCCGGCCACCTCTTCGGCGCCAGTTCGTTACTAACCTCTAAGCGGTAACTTGGCCAGTCAGTAGTGGACGTTGCTCACCTGCTAACTATTGGACTAACTTTGTTTTGTTCTCGTCACAGTGTTTGTCTCCTGTCGTCAGTGTTGCAGCTTCCTCAAGACCCATCGTCTATACCTCCACCACCTGTTCCTCCTTTGTGTTTTGTTGGATTAAACCTTTTTCTTTACCGTCATTGTCTGAGTCTGTGTCGTTTCTGTGTCTGGGTCCAACCAACCCCTCACAGTATCAGCTATACAAGAACACAACAGTTCTTCCAAATAAACAGATTAAACTAATTGGTTGCTAGTCATTGCCTCACAAAGGTCCTTTGTGAGTCTTTCCTGATTAGATGTCCCAATTTTTCATCTTAATTTGTCAATGCCCTCTAAATCTCTTTCTGTTTTTTTCTTTGTGTCTCTACTATCACCATCAAATAAAGGCAAAATGTCCAAAAAAAAACAAACATAAGTAGTCTCCAGTGGTGGAATATAACTAAGTATATTTACTCTGTTCCACCTTCCTCTTTCTTTGTGTTGGTGTTCTAACCTCTGGTGGATTTCTGAGGACTATGGTCACCTGTTCCTCAAATCTCTGCAGGGTTAATCCAGACAGCTAGCTAGACTATCTGTCCAATCTGAGGACTATGGTCACCTGGTCCTCAGATCTCTGCAGGGTAAATCCAGACAGCTAGCTGGACTATCTGTCCAATCTGAGTTTTCTGTTGACGACTAAAACTACATTTGAACATTCACAAAACAATTTCCAACCCGAGGCTATTTTGCAGCGGCACCGTGGCTCTGTCTGGTAGTGATGGCCGAATGAAGCTTCATGAACCAGTGTCTTTATTTTCTGAGCCCACTAGATGGCGCTCTCTGTTCAACAAAGGGTTGAGAATGAATGGTAATGCCTTGGGGCTTTATCTTAAAACCAAGAGCGCCATCTAGTGGGCTCAGAAAATAAAGACCAAGACGGTTAAGACTTTATTGAAGAAATGCCAATAAACCAGAGCACATTTTCTCCCATCCCGGAATGCTGTGTGGACTAGCCAGACCCTCCTGTGCAGCGCTGTGGAGGAAGGTCTGCCAATGCGAGACTACCTTCGCCCCGGGTTATATACAAGAAACACCCAAAGTCTGAACACTTAAAACAACATATTTCATACATCCAACACAGTCTCACTCCCAGCGCAACAAAAACCAACACTCGTTCAAAAAATCTTCTTTTTTGTGTTTGAGGGGGGCTTTCCACTTATTCCAATGTAATCCCATCCACAGCGGTATTTGACACTCTGGGCACCCCTTTGGTGAGTGGGATTTCTCCCTTTCTGGTCTATGTATCCCTGACTCTGCTGAATTATTACAATCCCCAGTGGGGACAAAATGTACCCCCCTCTAAGTGATCAATGCTACTTCACCAATACATCATGTGTTATAAACCTGAAATAGTGTTATTTTAGACTGAGTAAAGCGCTGTAATGTGAAGAGTCCATTGTGCCATAGAACATTAACCTTCATGTTGTCCTCGGATCAAACTGACCTGTTTTCATATATCAATGTTCTTTTTACTCCCCCAAAATAACATGATTGATTCCACACAACGCTCTTTTGCAAGTACAAATCTCTACTTTTATTCATTTTGGGGTGTCTTATTCAATTTTATAGCATTTGAAAAAAACAATTGAAGTGGTTTTAAAATAGTAATAATTGAGTCAAAGTGGACATACAGTGAGGAAAATAAGTATTTGAACGCCATGCTATTTTGCAAGTGCACTTAGAAATCATGGAGGGGTCTGAAATGGTCATCGTAGGTGCATGTCCACTGTGAGAGACATAATCTAAAAAAAAACAATCCAGAAATCACAATGTATGATTTTTTAAACTATTTATTTGTATGATACAGCTGCAAATAAGTATTTGAACACCTGAGAAAACCAATGTTAATATTTGGTACAGCAACCTTTGTTTGCAGTTCCAGAGGTCAAACGTTTCCTGTAGTTTTTCACCAGGTTTGCACACACTGCAGAAGGGATTTTGGCCCACTCCTCCACACAGATCTTCTCTAGATCCGTCAGGTTTCTGGGCTGTTGCTGAGAAACACGGAGTTTCAGCTCCCTCCAAAGATTCTCTATTGGGTTTAGATCTGGGGACTGGCTGGGCCACGCCAGAACCTTGATATGCTTCTTACAGAGCCACTCCTTGGTTCTCCTGGCTGTGTGCTTCGGGTCATTGTCATGTTGGAAGACCCAGCTGCGACCCATCTTCAATGCTCTAACTGAGGGAAGGAGGTTGTTCCCCAAAATCTTGCAATACATGGCCCCGGTCATCCTCTCCTTAATACAGTGCAGTCGCCCTGTCCCATGTGCAGAAAAACACCCCCAAAGCATGATGCTACCACCCCCATGCTTCACAGTTGGGATGGTGTTCTTGGGATGGTACTCATCATTCTTCTTCCTCCAAACACGGTTAGTGGAATTATGACCAAAAAGTTCTATTTTGGTCTCATCTGACCACATGACTTTCTCCCATGACTCCTCTGGATCATCCAAATGGTCGTTGGCAAACTCAAGACGGGCCTTGACATGTGCTGGTTTAAGCAGGGAAACCTTCCGTGCCATGCATGATTTCAAACCATGACGTCTTAGTGTATTACCAACAGTAATCTTGGAAACGGTGGTCCCAGCTCTTTTCAGGTCATTGTCCAGCTCCTCCCGTGTAGTTCTGGGCTGATTTCTCACCTTTCTTAGGATCATTGAGACCCCACGAGGTGAGATCTTGCATGGAGCCCCAGTCCAAGGGAGATTGACAGTCATGTTTAGCTTCTTCCATTTTCTAATGATTGCTCCAACAGTGGACCTTTTTTCACCAAGTTGCTTGTCAATTTCCCCGTAGCCCTTTCCAGCCTTATGGAGGTGTACAATTTTGTCTCTAGTGTCTTTGGACAGCTCTTTGGTCTTGGCCATGTTAGTAGTTGGATTCTTACTGATTGTATGGGGTGGACAGGTGTCTTTATGCAGCTACCGACCTCAAACAGGTGCATCTAATTTAGGATTATAAATGGAGTGAAGGTGGACATTTTGAAGGCAGACTAACAGGTCTTTGAGGGTCAGAATTGTAGCTGATAGACAGGTGTTCAAATACTTATTTGTAGCTGTATCATACAAATAAATAGTTAAAAAATCATACATTGTGATTTCTGGATATTTTTTAGATTAGGTCTCTCACAGTGGACATGCACCTACGATGACAATTTCAGACCCCTCTATGATTTCTAAGTGGGAGAACTTGCAAAATAGCAGGGTGTTCAAATACTTATTTTCTCATTGTATTCCAGTCTGTGATTATCCATCAACATCAGCAACTTTAATTTTAGTCAAAATAATTCCTAATTTTTGCTTTTCTAACTCAAACATTAGGTATAATCTCCTATAAATGAGGTTTATTGACCATCAATTCCAAAAATAACTGTAAAATAAATAATGTAGTGTTGAAAACATCAAATAAAGTGACAAACATTGAAAAAAGCGTCAAAAGGGACAAAAACGTAAGAAAAAGTTAAAAACATTGATAAAAAGCGTCAACAAAAGCGTTGATTTTCAATTTTGACGGGAAGACAACACAAGGATTAAAATCAAAATGGCCGCCGCCGATTGTATCCGCGACAGAGCTCCGGTACGCCGACTACCAGTGGCAGTTGTTTAGCCGCCAATAGGTGACTGCGAGCCAGCTACAGGCACCGCCAGATGACGGTGCTTTCAGGGGCCGTGGTAGTGGAGTTTAACCAGTGACGATTAGACAGTTAATTTTAGGAACCACAATGACTATTTAACCTTTGTTTTGTCTTCCCGTCAAAATTTTATTCAATGTTTTTAACTTTTTCTTACGTTTTTGTCCCTTTTTTAAACACTTTTGACGCTTTTTGGAATGTTTACGGCCAATAAACCTAATTTATTGGAAATTATACCTAATATTTGAGTTCGAAAAGCAGAAATTAGGAATTATTTAGACTAAAATTAAAGGAATGGATGTTGATGGATAATCACAAACTGGAATATGTCAACTTTTACTCAATACTATTTCAAAACCACTTCAATTTGTGTTTCAAATGCTATAAAATTGAATAAGACACCCCAAAATTAATAAAAGTAGAGACGTGTACTTGCCAAAGAGCGTTGTGTGGAATCAATCATGTTATTTTAAAAAGAACATTGATATAGAAAAATGGGTAAATTTGACCCGAGGACAACATGAGGGTTAAGTTTAGGAAAAAAGATTGTGGTTTGGAAAACACTCCCGTGGAACAAACACGCATTTCCTGGATGAAAATATTTTGTTTTCGTTGTGAAGTGAACTCTGCTCTCAAGCTTGAAAGCGCTGTGTTTTATGTTGACACCCCGTTGTACTTATTCATTTTGAGATTGGTGTTTTGGCTGGCTTGGCCGAGTGGCACTATATTTATTATAATATATTTAATTCTTGCTGCTTAATGGACAGAGGATAATGCTCTATGTATTACATCTGCTGTTCTTTATGGTTGAATTCAAGAGTTACAACCACCTCTCAAGCCTACACGAGGAAGGCTTCCCCTGGATCGAGTTTGCAAGACTGTTGCAAGTCTGGTAATAAATTATCAGTACTGGCGGAATGGAGTTAGTCGTTTCTCCACTTTTGACTTCTGAACTGGAGGAGATAGCTTAGGGGGAGACTAGAAGAGGCAACTAGTTTGACTTGAGTGACAGGAGGAATGTCGAGAGAGGACTACGTGAAAGAAAATGAAACAGACTGAAAAAAGGTGAAGTGTGAAGTGGAGAACAAGAAACGAGAGAACGATTCAAGAAGTCGGTAGAGAAAAGAATTAGAGAAGTGGGAGAATGAGGGGAGATGAAGAAGGAGACTAGATGGAAGTAGACAAAGGTGAGTATGGGGTCATTAAACAGGGAATTAATCATTTTGACAGCCTATGTGTCTCCCTCTCTCTGCCATGCACACACACACACACACACACACACACACACACACACACGCACGCACACACACATATTCACTTTTTCATTATGCCATTCTGCTACTTAGGCACGTATCAGCGTAAAGCAATTTTAAGACGAGGAGAGAACATCTTTCTTTATGGGATTTCATTAAATGTAAAGTTGGGCTTTTGCTGTTGGCTTAGAGATTCAGATTAAAAAAACAGAATAAAAGAGAGATTCACGGTCCCCAGCAGCCGCACTGAACTGGAAGCTGCAGATGGATGTCTCATACCGAGAAGGAGTAAGAGCAAATGCCACTCCTAATTCCCACCGGTTGCGTAACGGCTGCAGATCCGCTCCAGAACGGGGACGGAGTCATTAGGTTTCCATTAAAGTCAATGTGTGTATTTTCACTGACTGCTGAACGGCTGCTTCTTTTTCCGAGAGCTCCGCAGCAATTGACCACATTGCGGGACAGAAAGTCGAACACAGATACAACATAAAACATCCGGTTAATTTTCAAAATAAAATAGAGCATGCTCACGGCAGATCATATTTCCCTGCACTACACCTTGAAAACACAACACAGAGATGTTTCCCCTCTACTGGATTGAAACATACTGTTGTTGGTTTTGTGGTTCTAATCTATGTGAATTTGCGAGATCTCGTGGGTCCTCGTGACTTCAGCTGTCAGTCATGGCCGCAGACGTTCTGCAACCGGTGGAAATTGGGGGTTAAACTCTGCTACTGCTCTACAAAGGGCAGGCTAGTGAACATCAGGGCACCCACTGCCACTGTTGTTGAAGCTGCCTATGAACATCCTAGTTTCATGTCTATGGTGAAAACCCAAAGCACAGTGGGATAACATTTACGTTGTTGCTTTTTTTACCTTCATGTTGTCCTCGGGTCAAATTGACCCGTTTTCCTAAATCAGTGTTCTTTTTAACTATCCAAAACAACATGATTGATTCCACACAACACTTTTTGGGGTGATTTTGATGGGTGATTTTGGGGTGTCTTATTCAATTTTATAGCATTTGAAAAAAAAAAAACTGAAATAATTCTTCATTTCTGCTTTTCTAACTCAAACATTAGGTATAATTTCCTTATGTATTGACCATAAATCCCAAAAATAACTATAAAACTAAAGTTAATAAGTTAGTGTTACGTAATGTTGAAAACATCAAAAAAGTAACAAACATTGAAAAAAAGCAACAAGTTTTGAAAAAAGGACAAAAATGTAAGAAAGTTAAAAACATTGATAAAAACCGTCAACAAAATTGTTGATTTTCAATTTTGATGGGAGGACAACAGGGTAAAAGTGTGTGGGGATTTTTGATGACTGCCCCACTGTCATTTTCAACCAATCACATAATTTGTCACAGTTAGGTTGTTCGCCACTCAGTCCTTGATGGAACTCAAAACATTTAAGCACTTCAAACACTTTGCCAGTCTCTTCCAGGTTAAAATAGAAATAGAGCTGGATGTCATCTGCATAAAAGTGATAACAAATATCTCCAAAGTGTCAACTTATATGTCCCAGGGGAAGCATATACAATGCACTTATCTATCTTTGCTCTTATCTTTGCTGTTGCAAACCGTAATTTCCCCACTGTGGAACAAATAAAGGTTTTCTTATCTTATCAGACCTAACAAGGACCCTGAGGCACCCCACAGGAAAGGGCAGCAGTTTCTGTACAATAATGACCAAGAGTGACACAGAAAAACTTTTATCTGAAAGATAGGAGTTGAACGAATCCAGGCTTAAGTCTTTCAAGCAAGATGTAGTGATCCACTGTATCAAAAACTGCACTAACATCCAGGAGCACCAAAACCGAGCATTCAACCATGTCAGAGGACATTGACATATTGTTGGACACTCTAAGAAGAGTGTTTCTGATGGAAGCCAGACGGAAATCAGTCTAAAATGTTATTTGTATTTAACCCTTGTGTTGTCTTCCCGTCAAAATCAACACTTTTGTTGAGGCTTTTAATCTACATTTTTAAGATTTTCTTAAGTTTTTGTCCCTTTTTTTTAACACTTTTGCCACTTTTTGATGTTTTCAACACTACGTAACACTAACTTTTTAACTTTAGTTTTACAGTTATTTTGGGGATTTATGGTCAATAAACCTCATTTATAGGAAATTATACCTAATGTTTGAGTTAGAAAAGCAGAAATTAGGAATTATTTAGACTAAAATAAAGGAATGGATGTTGATGATAATCACAGACTGGAATATGTCAACTTTACTCAATACTATTTCAAAACACTTCAATTGTTTTTTCAAATGCTATAAAATTGAATTGGACACCCCAAAATGAATGAAAGTAGAGATTTGTACTTGCCAATGAGCGCTGTGTGGAATCAATCATGTTATTTTGGGGAATTAAAAAGAATATTGATATAGGAAAATGGGTCAATTTGACCCAAGGACAACATGAGGGTTAAAGACAGCAGTGAGCTGTTTGGCAACAACTTTTCAAAATGTTTGGAAATAAAAGGTATCTTGGAAATGGGCCTATAGTTTGCGGGATTTGATGGATCCAGGTTGGTTTTCTTCAGTAGTGGCTTAACAACTGCATGTTTAAAATACGAGGGGACACAACCAGATTGCAGAGAGCTGTTGAGTATAGAGATAACTATAAGAAAGTCGGTATAATATAATATCTACCGGGCTCGAGGAAGATTCCATACTAGACAAAATGAGTGAGTTATTGTAGGGCGAACGAAGCAAAACAGCTAAGATTGGTGGCCGGATTGAGTAAAAGTGTAGAGGGGATAATGCTATTTCTGACATCACTATATTTATTTACAAAGAAATAGAGAAAGTCACTGCAGTCCTTATTCAAAAAGATTAGCACTTCACGAGGAGCAGGATTAACAATATTGTTGATGGTTTCAAAAAGGACTTTAGGGTGATGTTTACTGGAAGAAATAAGGTTAGCAAAGTAAGATGTCCTTGCCTCCTTAACCATGTTGTTGTATTCAGTCAATAGGTCTTCCAGTCAGTGATGATGCTCGTATCCTACGACCCTTGCTTGACTTCTGTGAGTTGACACTGAAAGAAGTTACGATAACAAAGTGACACAAAGCAGATTTAGGCTGAATCCCATAACTCCATCTTACCCCTACCCCTTTCTTACCCCTAGCCCATGGCCCTCGAAACCACGTGGTAAGTGCTAGGGGTGAAAACATACCCCTATGAAATGGTACACCACTAGGTTACATCACCAAACAGTATTGATCACAAACTTCCAGGTCTAGACCGTACTCTGTGATGTTATTTACAGAAACCCAACAATTCCCACCAAGAGCAAGGAAAAACTTCCTTTTAAGAGGCAGAAACCTCAAGCAGAAGCATGGCTCAGGGTGGGGGGGTCATCTGCCTCAACCGGTTGGTGGTGAGAGAAAAAGACAGACAGACAGACAGAGAGAGAGACATGGAGAATTGTAGCAGAGGGTGTCAAGCAGGAACATGGAGGCAGCAGGTGACTCCAACTACAGATCCAGAGCCAGAAACACCTGCAGGAAGTGATAGGGGGAGAGCGGAGAGGGGCGATAGAGCACAAGACTCCGGGAAAGGGAAGAAGTTGAGTTAGTAACATGCGTTAATGGGATGAGGTTGCATACAGATGGAGAGAAGGAGACACATATGACAACAGTGTCATATGTATTGTTATGACCCAAAGTTGTCTAGGGGTGGAGGACGCAAACAGTTTAAAACAATAAACCTGGGACAGAAAAACGGTAAATAAGGTAATTGTTGGGTTTTTAACCCTGTGAATGCTGGATGGCAAGTATTAGAACAAACAAATAAACTACCGCTATTCTGATATTCCAGACCTCCTGCGTCTCTGTGTGATACAGGACGGTGTATATATAGTATAAAGTGGACCAGCTGCCGTGTGTCCTTCTGCGTCCCTGTGTGATACCGGACGGTATATATAGTATAAAGTGAATCAGCTGCTGAGTGTCCTCCGGCATCCCTGTGTGATACAGGACGGTATATACTGTAGAGTATAAAGTGGATCAGCTGCAGAGTGTCCTCCGGCATCCCTGTGTGATACAGGACGGTATGTACTGTAGAGTATAAAGTGGATTAGCTACTGTGTCCTCCTGCGTCCCTGTGTGATACAGGACGCTATATATAGTATAAGTGGACCAGCTGCCGTGTGTCCTCCTGCGTCCCTGTGTGATACAGGACGGTGTATATATAGTATGAAGTGGATCAACTGCTGTGTCCTCCTGCGTCCCTGTGGGATACAGGACGGTGTATATATAATATGAATTGGACCAGCTTCCGGGTGTCTTCCTATGTCTCTGTGTAATACAGGGTGGTATACAGTATATAGTATAAAGTGGACCAGCTGCCGTGTGTCCTCCTATGTCCCTGTGTGATACAGGACGGTGTATATATAGTATAAAGTGGACCATCTGCCGTGTGTCCTCCTGCGTCCCTGTGTGATACAGGACGGTGTATATATAGTATAAAGTGGACCAGCTGCCGTGTGTCCTCCGGCGTCCCTGTGTGATACAGGACGGTATATATATAGTATAAAGTGGATCAGTTGCTGTGTCCTCCTGCGTCCCTGTGTGATACAGGACAGCATATATAAAGCATGTAGCGATGTCTCCAAAGCAAGTAGTGTTGTGCACTGATATCAAACTAAATTCTCTGCTAATGGTTAAAATTGAAGACATGCATGGAGTCCATTCAAGGTAGACAAATGCAATTTTATATATATATACTGTCTATATATATATATATATATATATATATATATATATATATATATATATATATAATAAGCCCATTTATAGGCCTGGCTTCTGTTATGGGGGAATGAGGATTGGACCCAAATGCAGAGATGAGGACGGCAGGCAGGCAGGCGGGGGCAAACAGAAGTTTATTGACAGAAGACTAAGGAAAACACAGGAAGCAACAGGCGCTGGCAAACGATAAAACGGAAAAAGAGTCCCACATGAAAGAAGCCCAGAAATAGGTCCGGGGAAGCCAAAAACAAGAATCCAGCACGGGGAATATCTGGGGAAACTCACGGGGAAAAATACGAAGACTGGATGACGAAGCACGCCACGACTCATAAAGCTGAGCAAACAAGCAGGACGATCTGACACAAGACAAGAGGAACACTGGGGTTAAATACATGAGGTGATGAGGTAACAGGGAACAGGTGAGACGTCAGGTGCATCACATTAGGGCGGGGCTGGACAATCAGACAGACAAACATGAAGTTAGACAAGGTTAGACAGGACAGGAAACTAGACTATCAAGATAAAACAGGAAGTAGAACAAACAGACACTTTAACGGGGAATCACAAGACCGAAAACCACACAGGACCGGAGAGAAGGCGAAGAAACAAATACAAGGAAGCCAGACGGGAAAAACAACCCCAATAAAGAACCCCAAACCATAACAGAACCCCCCCCCCCCCCCCCAAAGACAGATACCAGATGTCAAAACAATCCCACAAAGAACAAAAAGCAACCCTGAGAGGGCGACAGACACCGGGAGAGAGGGGGACCGGGGATCGGGGCACAGGGAAGCAGGGAATACGGACACAAGGAGCTAGGACGACAGGACACGAGGAATCGAGAAGCCAAAGAGGGAACAGGAAAGGGAGCCAGGAAGTGAACCGACGAGGGAACAAAGGAGGGACATGGAAGGAGGGAGCAAGAGAAGGACTAAGGAGGAGACGAGAGAGGGAGACGAAGGGAACACGGGAGAGGAGACGAGGGAACGAGCCAAACAAGGAGACGAGAGAAAAGCAAGAGACACGACAAGAGAGGAGACAAGAAGAGAGAGGAGGGGAGACAAAAGAGACGACGAGGGAGAGGAGACGAAGGAAGGAGACGGGACGAAAGAGGCCACCAGACGGAGGAGAGGCGACGATACGAAAGGGGAGACGAGGAAGAGGGGACAGACAAGGAGACAAGGGTAGACAAAAAGAGGAGACTAGAGTAGACGAAAGAGGAGACAAGACAAAGAGGAGACAAGGTGGAGAAGAGGAGACGAGACGAAAGAGGCGAGGAGACAAAGGAGGCGAGAAGACGAACGAGGCTAGGAGACGAAATGGACGAGGAGACAAGACGAAAGGGACGAGGAGACAAGACAAAAGGGATGGAAAGAGCACAAGGAAAGAGGGCGCAAAGGTAGGGCACGAGGAAAGACACCTGAAAAGGGAACAAGAAGAGGAGGTGGGAAAACAAAAGGGGACAGAAAAGGGAACGAGATGAACGAGGAGGGGAGGAGACAAGACAACAGGCGACGAGACGAAGGAGGAGAGGCGAGCCAAAGAGACAGGACAAAAGGCGAGCGAGGGATCAAAGGAGAGGCAACCGAGGAGGGGCAAAGGGCAGGGACACAGGGAGAGAGCGGGGCAGACAAGTACAGGGGCAGGCAGAGACAGAGCGAGAGAGACCCAGAGAGAGGGAGCTAAGGAGAGACGAAGGGACGACAAAACACATAGAGCCAGACAGGCAAAGAGGGGGCAAGACAGAGACACAGTGACCGAGATGCCCAGACACAGGGACAGAAGAGGAACACAGGGAGCCAGGCAAAAGGGACACAGAGAGAGAGAGAAAGACAGAGAGCAAGACCGACAAAGGGAGACAGACAATGAACGGAAAGAGAGAGAGAGAGACTCAGAGGACAAGACCAACAGACAGACACACGAAAGGGACAGAGAGCAGGACCAACAGGGACGACGTAGAGACAACAACTGAGAAAGAGGCACAGAGAGAATAAGACAGACCGACACAGGGAGCAACAGAGACAGAGCAATAGAGACAGGGCGAGGACAGAGACAAGCGAGGGATTGGAGGAGAGGGACAGAGAAAGGGAGCCGAAAAGCAACCAGGGGCAGGAACAGCGCGGCACGAAGAGAAGGGCAAAAACCTCGGAGAGGTCGAGACGGGCTGGAGAAAACGGAGAGGCACAGGGAGAGTCACCCACACACACACAAACAGAAAAAGGGAGAGATAGGGACCGAGCGAAGGGGACACACAGAGAGGCCGGATGAGTGGGGCGGAGAACGAGGGAGAAGACGAGACACAGAAAGCCCACGGACAAGCACACAGACAGGGACAGACACAAGACCAGGGAAACCAGGACTATGTGAACCTGAAACATGGGGGGCCGGGATTCCTGGGGACCTGGGACTAGGGCCAGGACCCCAGGATGCCTGGGGACTGGGTCCTTGGGGACCCCTAGAACCGGGACCAGGGGGACTCCGGGAGCCAATGCCCAGATAGGGCAGAGGCCCAGACGCCGGCTGGGGGTCGGGGGCACCGACCGTCAACTGAGGGCCACAAACGTTGGCCGTCAGCCGAGGGCCGGGACCACCGAGCATGAGGTGTTGGGTCTCTGGTCAAGTTCGGGGGGTCCGGTCGGTCGGTCTGGGTCTGGGGGTCCGGTCGGCCGGTCTGGGTCAGGGGGGCCGGTCGGACCGTCTGGGAGGCCGGGGGGCCGGTCAGAGTCAGGGGGGCCGGTCGGCCAGTCAGGTTCAGGGTCAGAGGGGCCGGTCGGCCGGTCAAGGTCGGGGGGGCCGGTCAGCCTGTCTGGGGGGCCGGTCGGCCTGTCTGGGTCTGGGGGGCTGGTCGGCCGGTCTGTGTCTAGGGGGCCGGTCGGCTGGTCTGGGGGACCGCTAGGCCGAGAGTTCCAGGCGCCCGGCACCGGCGGCTGGGGGTCCGCCTCGTCGGCGGGAGCCGGCAGCTGGGGGTCCGCCTCGTCGGCGGGAGCCGGCAGCTGGGGGTCCGCTTCGTCGGCGGAGGCAGCGGTCGGCTGGGGGTCTGCCTCGTTGGCGGGAGCCGGCGGTGGCGGGAGCGGGCAGCTTCTTTTTTACAAAGTTTTTAAAAGTGGGGGAAACCGACAAAATAACTTTGTGATAACATATCTGTGATTAGAGATAGATAATAAAGATAAAATCTATCTGCTTATCATGACCTGTCAAAGAAATGATCAGTACAAATGATTTACAAATGTTCGCATTTATGTAAGATTGTCGAGTAGCCGTGGTAGCGCCTCTATGTGTATTAGAGTGCAGGGATTTTTCCCGGGTGTGTTCAAAAAAATGTGTGTGTTCTGACATATATTTAAACAATTACTTATTAAAAACTGAGTGAAATTTTGCCATGCATATTACATTATAAGACATCTTGTTCTCTAACCAGTTCGCCACACGTATGACACACAGGGTATGGTTGCAGTCTTTTCTAAGTACAAATACTTTTTTCCTGTACTGAGTAGAATTTTCATGTATCTGTACTTTACTTAAGTATTTATATTTCTGGAAACTTTTACTCCACTACATATCCTAGGTAAAATGTATACACTTACTCCACTAAATTTGATGTGTTAAACCCGTGAATATTATGCTTTTCTATAAGGAAGCCACACTAAAGTTCATAATCAAAGTATTTTTAAAATGATTTTCCTTCTAACAGTAAGTACATTTAACATCATAAAACTACTTTTGATACTTAAGTACACTAAATATTAGATGCTGTAGGACTTTACTGTTACTACCAAAGTCATTTTCTGGCAAGATACTTGTACTTATACTCAAGTATTGCTTTCAAGTACTTTATACAGACTGGTTACTTGCTGCTCTTTGTGACACCAGATAAAATAAACACATCTGGTTCCTTCATGTGCTGCTGTCAGTAACTAAATTCAATTTGGATTTGTAGCAATATGTATTATATAATAATGATGCAGGATGACATCACCAAAAATGGTCCAATCGCTGAGTTACCTGTCATCCTTGAATTAGTTTGTTAACAGTCAGTCTGAAGACAAAACTGACCAGAACTAAAAGGCACAGTGACATCATGTCAACAGTGACATGATACAACAGTGTATCGTGTCTTAAAGGCCAGTAGCAGCACTTTCCCATTCACTGTAGCAGACATGATGGGACAGACACCGTACTGGGTCTCTTTGCTCATATTCAACTCTGGCAATACTGGCAGAGAAATCATTTTTGCCCACTGGACGTGACTAATTAAAAATGAGATAACAAGAGGCAGGTGACAGGTGGAGGACTTCAGGTAATCACACCAGCAGGAAATCACAGGAAATAAGACCAGACAGCAGAGAAAACCAGACTATCAAAATAAAACAGGAAACAGAACATAGAGACACTTACAAGAAACCACAAGACAGAAACTAAAAGTAGACAAGGGAGCAACCAAGGACTAAAACATATACAAGACCAAAAAAAAACACAATCAGAAGGTCGACATATATAGTATAACAAAATACCAAACAGTAACAGTTAGAACCACATTTTCAAGCAGCTCCACAAGCTCACGCTCATATCTCAACTGTTTTTTATTCAAATTGTGACTTTGTTGCAAGGGCACAGAAAATGAAATGCAAGTTGAGATCAACAACTGGCATGAAATCCACATCTAGCAATTTGTAAATTTAAGAAAATGAGCAGTGCTGAATAGTTGCTATCAGCAATTAAATCTTCGATTTCAAACATCATTTCTGAATCAAAACATCTGTTGCCATTAAAAATAATTACCGCAATTTTTAATAATTGGGTTGAAAAAAAGACTATATGCCCCCAAGGAGCTTAGAGATTCTGACCTATAAACTCAAAGCCAATGGCAATTTCACATTTGAGTAGAAACAAGTCATGAATACCCATGATGCATTGTATTCACAGCATAGAGATGTATGAAAAGAGCTGATATAAAAGTAAGGCCAATATTTGATGTAATCTACGTACATTCCGAGAATTACAAAGAACCGAGCTTGTTATGGTTGCGATGGAGATACTTACTCTACTTACTAATGAGGGCTTTGGATGAAGGGGATTAACTTGTTTTGCATATGAAGAAGCACTAGACCAGTGCTAACATCCAAAGCTAATAAGTGGATGTCAACAGCCTCACACTGGCTGAAGGATACACAGGCCAACTGCTCTTCTTCTGAACGCAATCAGTCAGATTGACACTATTTTAATGAGCTGTACACAAAGCTGTTTGTGCGATCATGCCACCAGCCACAATGCTAAATCGGGCCAGGGGTGTAATTAAGTTGAATGTTACATATAAAGAGCTTTTCACAGATAAAATTCAACGCATTCTCATGAACAGGTTCAAATGTATGCACATCAAAACGCATATCCCATGAAATTAGTAGACCAGCTGGCTGGTCACGTGACACCGGCTGGTTACGAGCTCCATGACGCCAAGCGGCAGTTGCTAGTTGTTTAAGCTGCTACAGAGCTTCGTGACACGGGCTACAGACCTCCGTTGTATCAGCACTAGTTGGTGGTTCACTTACCCAACTACAGGTGACTTTGAGCCATCGTTATACGGTTTGGAGGAAATCTGACTTTCTGAACTAATACGCCAAATTCCAAAACCAACAAGGAACTTCATAGGTACACTAATATCCACTGTTTTACACTGAAAAGCCATAACCTTCATAATCAATGTGTGAAGCTGCATATTGAATTTAGAACCTCCATGTTGAGTTTGGAAGGGTAACGACTTGGCCTTTTGACTGCTTCAATCAACATACCGATACTCACATTTGTAATGGTAACTTCCAAAAAACCTTTGGAACTTTCACAATCTCACAATAAAAGAAAACTTCAAAATGTTCACCTCTACATTTGTATCCTCTTTCAAATCCAATATCTAACTTGCAAATTTAATCAAAGTGCCTCCAAGTACCAGTTTGATATTATGTGACTTCCAAAAGCATTATGTGATATTTCCGCATGCCCTTTTGGAAATCCATGTTTATGAGATTTCCGTGCAAAGGATCTTGCCATCTGAAGCTTCCGTACTTCCGTAGCATTTCTACAGTTGAAAATAGGGTGAAATGTAAATTTTGGGTTAACAGGGTAATTGAACACATTTTATGTTTTAGTCTCCTCACATCTCAATGACAACATCACACTGCAGTAAAAAGAAGTAGTACACAGCTTTTGGAAGCGTGGATTAGCCTGGTAAGAGATGCTTAACCCTGCTGCATTGTGTCTCTTTATCTTGAGTGCGTAGCTGGGATCGCAGGGGAAAGAGTGGTTGGAAAATCAGCGTCCTCCAGCAGCGAAATGCTGCGAAAGAGCACAGCTTTCTACACCCCGTCCTCAAGTGTGGTAATTAAGCCCACAGTGTCCAGAGGGAGAGACAGAGAGCGCGTCTCTAATACATACCGACAGAGCGGAGGACTTAAATTAAAACCTCGACCCTCGTTGCACGCTCATAGAGTTGCATGTATTATGCAGTGGCCTATTACAGCCCAGGCCCTGGTGGGACGGATCACTTTTCCTCTTCTAAATATTAGCATTTCATTTCCCTCACTGTTTCTCAGAGGAGATGAAACTCTTTCTTAACCCATTTCGCTATCCGTCCAAAATCATCTCTTGAACTCTCCCTCCAACCCATTTCTCTCTGTCAATCATTTAACGCTTGTCTAATTTGTGCCCAATTTCTTCCTCTGTCAATTTTCTTTCTCTCTTTTCCTCATTATCATTCTGTGTTTCTCTTTGCCAGTTTGGCTAATTCCACTTTTTCTTTGTCTCTTTCCTACTGTGTAATTTTTTGACTGACTGGTTCCTGATTCTCTGTCTCTGTCAGTATCTGTTTCTCTTGTAATTAATTCCCAGTGTGAGATGTCATGCTGTGTTGGGCTAATCGTATGCAGTATGCTCGCTCTCTTTAGAACATTTTAATTAAAATAATAACCCATGACGTTCAAAGAAATAAAAAAAAATACATGATTAGTTCTACTCAATACTGTCCTCTCCTTAAAAAACGCTCCCATATGTCGTTTGTTCATGCAGCAATTACAACTCATCTTTAAGTTTCTAGTAGATGTATTTTGCCAAAAATGGGAGACTTTGAGCACAGAGCAACGCAAGCTGCCGTGGTTAAACTTAGTCAGCAAATATGAGCATTTTGCTGCGATGAAAGTTATGATTAGGCACTAAAACAACTAGTTATGATTAGAAAAAAGATTGCGGTTTGGATTGAAACACTCCCAAGAAACATGCACTTCTTATACAGAGGCCGTCAATGTGATGCACGCAGTCAAAAGAATGTGGAATGCTTAGGAAGTGCTTAACGTTTTGTAGCTTTTTGAACAAATAGTTAATGAGAACCGGCTGGTATACAACATCTATAACTAGTAGTAGTAGTAGGCCTTGGAAATATCAAATAACTTTGGAAAAAAACATCAAAAAGAGCACCCACAACATTGAAAAAGTGACAAAAATGTCAGAAAAAGCGATTTTTATATATATATATATATATATATATATATATAATTAAAATGACAGATTAATAAGGTCATGTACTTCTCAGCATATGTATGTACATACATACTGTAAATACATTTATATATATATATAAAAATCCCCCCTCTCACCCCTTGTGGGGTGGTATGTTTCATCCTCAAGCTCGGGTCCTCTACCAGAGGCCTGGGAGTTTCAGGGTTCTGCGCAGTATCTTAGCTGTTCCTAGGACTGGACTCTTCTGGACAGAGACCTCTGATGTTTTACCTGGAATCTGCTGGAGCCACTCTTCCAGTTTGGGGGTCACAGCCCCCAGTGCTCCGATTACCACTGGCACCACTGTTGCTCTTACTTTCCACATCTTTTCTAGCTCCTCTTTCAGCCCTTGGTATTTCTCAAGCTTCTCGTGTTCCTTCTTCTTGATGTTGCTGTCGCTTGGGATTGCCACATTTATCACTACTGCCTTCTTCTGCTGTTTGTCCATCAACACGATGTCTGGTTGGTTAGCCATCACCAGTTTGTCAGTCTGGATCTTGAAGTCCCACAGGATCTTAGCTTGATCATTCTGGACTACCTTAGGAGGTGTCTTCCATTTTGACCTTGGGACTTCCAGCCCATACTCGTGGCAGATGTTCCTGTACACTATGACAGCTACCTGGTTATGGCGTTCCATGTACGCACTTCCTGCCTGCATCTTACACCTTGCTGTTATGTGCTGTACTGTCTCAGGGGCATCCTTGCACAGTCTGCACCTGGGGTCCTGCCTGGTGTGGTAGACCCCGGCCTCTATTGATCTGGTACTGAGTGCCTGTTCTTGTGCTGCCATGATTAGTGCCTCTGTGCTGTTCTTCAGTCCAGCCTTTTCCAGCCACTGGTAGCATTTCTTGATATCAGCCTTCTTCTATTTGTCTGTGGTACACGCCGTGCAGCGGCTTGTCCCTCCATGACGGTTCTTCATCTTCCTTGTCCTCACCTTCGGGTTTCTGCTGCCTAAGGTATTCACTAATCTTTGGGGGCCATCTTTCCGATGTACTCCTGGATCTTCGTCATTTCATCCTGGACAGTGGTCTTGACACTCACTAGCCCTCGGCCTCCCGCACTACGCTTGGTGTACAGTCTCAGGGTGCTGGACTTGGGGTGAAACCCTCCATGCATTGTGAGGAGCTTTCTCGTCTTGATGTCAGTAGCCTCTATCTCCTCCTTTGGCCAGTTTATTATACCAGCGGGGTATCTGATGACTGGCAGGGCGTATGTGTTGATAGCTCGGGTCTTGTTTTTCCCGTTCAGCTGAATTTTCAGGACCTGCCTCACTCTTTGTAGGTATTTGGCTGTGGCGGTCTTCCTTGCTGCCTCCTCATGGTTTCCGTTAGCCTGTGGCACCCCAAGGTATTTGTAACTATCCTGAACATCTGCAATGTGGCCTTCTGGTAGTTCAGTCCCCTCAGTTCTGATCATCTTCCCTCTTTTTGATACCATGCGACCACACTTGTCCAGTCCGAACGACATTACAATGTCATTGCTGTAGATCCTGGTAGTGTGGATCAGTGAGTCGATGTCTCGCTCATTTCTGGCATACAGCTTGATGTCATCCATGTAGTCCATGTAGTGTGGATCAGTGAGTCGATGTCTCGCTCATTTCTGGCATACAGCTTGATGTCATCCATGTAGAGGAGGTGACTGATGGTTGTTCCGCTTCGGAATCGGTATCCATAGCCAGTCTTTGTGATGATCTGGCTGAGGGGGTTCAGGCCTATGCAGAACAGTAGCGGGGATAGTGCATCGCCTTGGTATATGCCGCACTTGATGGTGACTTGTGCAATTGGCTTTGAGTTGGCTTCCAGACTTGTTTTATATATATATATATATATATATATATATATATATATATATATATATATATATATATATATATATATATATATATATATATATATATATATATATAAAATGACAGATAAATAAGGTCATGTACTTCTCAGCACAATCTTCCAAAATTATTGTAAAGTAATGTTCAAAATGAAAGAAGTTCATTAACAAACTTATCAGGTCCTACACCCTTTCTCTATTTTTATCCTTTAGTAAATACAATTTTAACAACAACAACCTAACCCTAACAATTTTATGCTTCACTTATTTACACATCTTTACACATGCGTACACCATATATTAACCTACCTACTGCTCACATAAACACATGCATACACATAGACACAGATGCATACATACAAGCCTACACTGTTTTTGTTTCTTTTCTTTTTTTCTTTCTATTTCTTTCTTTACCATCTATCTTCTTTTCCATCTATAGCAGATTAAATAATAACACATCCATACTAGACTTAGTATATAGGCCAAGGAACCATACAGTCTTTATACAATACTATCACTTTGAATCCTTTTCGTCGGTGGTGTCAGAGAGGAGGACGCTGTCCAAACTACATCTTGGACAATGTCTCCCCCCAACTCCATGGCTTGCTACTCAAACACAGGAGCACTTTCAGTGCAAGACTTATCCTCCCACAATGCACCACAGAGCGCCACAGGAAGTCATTCCTGCCTGTGGCCATCAAACTTTATAACTCCTCCCTCTAAATGTCCGACACACACACACTTAGTGAGTTTGATACTGGACAATATTATCTGTTTTGTGCAATAAAACTGGCTAAAATTAAAAATTATAATGTGCAATACTCTGCTGCTACTATTTATTCATGATTACTGTTCACCATTACAACTCCTTAATCATGTAAATACTGTATCATAAAATTCCTTTAAATATGTAACTACCATACATATCCACACTCCTTATTTCTTTTATTTATATTTCTACTCTGATATTTATGTACTTCTTGCAACTGTAAAACAGAATTTCTCTTCGGGGATCAATAAAGTATTTCTGATTTCTGATCCCTTTAATATATTCATTTTAAATAATCTCTTGACTAGGTCTGGGTAGCCTTCAAAAAAATGTCGATACCAGTACCTATACCAAATACCGGTTGCTGAGCGATAAAGAAATGACAACATTAGACTTTACGACACAGACATTTTGCATGCTCTGTGCTTATTGGCTCACTGACGCTGATGGAATTTACTCCTTAAGTATTGAAATTAGGTATTGAATGACGAGGCATTTTGTCGATACTCGATGCTTTAGAGGCAATTCGGTTGGTGCCTAAAAAGTATCTAATTCGATTCCCAGCCTGAACTATTACTACATACAGTATAGCAAAATGTAGGCCTGTGTCATGATGACACCTTGTCCAGCTCTTTCTATTTTTGTATTACGGCTCATTTCGCACCGACCGCCCAAGTCATACATCTTCTCTGATTGCAAATTCAACCCCTAAAAGAAGAAAACAGGTATGAACCGAGCAAATTGATTTATTTCTTTTGACTAATGACTTTTCTGGGAAGTACAAGTTAACCTTGATTCTCTCATCTCATCAGTGTGTCTTTCCCTCTGCCATTTTCTCCTGTGCTCCAACACAAAAGCAGCTGCATGCCATTAAGCCATTTCCACTAACATTCTGTACATAGCCTATGCTCAGGGAAATGAGTATATGCCAATTTCAAAATCATCTCAATGCAAATCAAACCAGCTATTAAGCTAACTGAAATAAAACCATGCCAATCTCTAGGTATGGTGAAGAGTATGTGATGTGGTATGATGTGGTATGATTTTTTTATTTGTTCTTTTAGTCAATTTAAGAAGGGTATACTGTATACTCATAAACAGCACTGTATGATGTATGTATTACATCCCCCTCAATTAAGTTGACCAAGGAGGGTATGCTTCAAAAATACAAAATTGCTGGAGTACTTTTAATACTAAAATGGTTCTGATGGTCCAGAAAAACTTGGAGAAACCAGAACATATTTGGTTCATAATTTAATTCCAGGAAAGCAACAATGTCCAAGTAGGACATTTAAGACAAAGTGGGTGATGAAACTGAAAGTAGTGCTCTGCCATACGTATAGCACTTCAGTCGGAGCAATTACACATAAAAATAAAAAGACAAACATTCAATGTTCCTCCATTTCACCTCTGTCAGCCGGGCATCTCAGAGGTCCTCATTAGATTTCATGTCCAGTGCCTTAACCACTCAGCCATCACAGCTCCCATTCTCTTCCCTTTCCTCTTTGCCATTATTAATACCATCATTCTCACTGCTTTCTTTCCTGAAGTTCCTTATTTTGCTATCCCTGCATCTAATTTGGTTCATTAGTGTCACATTTTTCTTCCCCCTGGCTGTTCCACTTTTTCTTTATCTTCTTTTTTTTCCCACTCTTCTCTATTGACCCTTCTGTCCCTCCGTCTTGTTATAAAACAGACGAAGGCTTTGAAGATTTACCTCACGCTGGTTTGGTTTTTAAGCCCACACATCAAACAGCTTTAACCTGTTTGTACTCAATTACTTGGAGTGTGTTAGATTTGTTTTCCCTAAATCCAGTGCGGGAAGTTCCCGCCTGCAATTGCCTAAGCCCACCTGCTGTACAACGACCCTGTCATCAAATGCAATTAAGTTACAAGATGTGGAAAGCCTTGAGATATTATCTTCTGTTCTGTCCGTTGGTAGGAATAGCTGCTGTACAAAAAAACAAAACCATTCAGGAAATAGATCTGTCTTCATTGAGCCGTCACAATGATGTTTCACTGGTACAGATAGCATCAGCCTTTACTGTATAGCTCAGAGACTTCAGATTTGACTTGGCCTCTAGCTCAAAGACTTGAAACTAGACTTTGACTCTAGCTCAGAGACTTGAAACTAGGCTTGGACTCTAGCTCAAAGACTTGAGACTTGACTTGGATCCTAGCTCAGAGACTTTAGATTTGATTTGGACTGTAGCTCAAAGACTTGAGACTTGACTTGGACTCTAGCTCAAAGACTTGAATCTAGACTTGGACTCTAGCTCAAAGACTTGAGACTTGACTTGGATCCTAGCTCAGAGACTTCAGATTTGACTTGGACTCTGGCTCAGAGACTTGAGACTTGACTTGGATCCTAGCTCAGAGACTTCAGATTTGACTTGGACTCTGGCTCAGAGACTTGAGACTTGACTTGGATCCTAGCTCAGAGACTTTAGATTTGACTTGGTCTCTAGCTCAAAGACTTGGAGCAGAAACCTCAGACCGGCCCAGGCTCTTTGTGGACGGCATCTGTTGGTCCCGGTTGGGGCACAGGCACTGATACAGATACACAGATGTAGAGAAATATGATTCATAATAAATATAGCAGTTGGGATGATGAACAGTGGCAGTTATAGTAACAATAAAGGTAGTGTAACTATGAATATAAATAATAGTTGCAGCAGTTCAGGTCGTAGCGGGGCGTTGCGTGGCATAGTAGGGCGTAGTAGGGCGTCCAGCAAGACCTTTGAGGCAACTGCAATGTCCTATCAATTCATCCCATATCTGAGCAAGCTGTGTGTGCAACCAAGTCATGTATTTTGTATGTGGAAGAGATGGAAGCTCAACCTCAGCGCCCTAAATCCCGTCCGGTCTCTGTATATTCGCATGACGAGACTTTTCCTCACAACATCCCTCAAAAAGGAAAATATTTATTTGTATTGCCGTCATAGCTTTAAGTTAATTTTACTGTCAAAAATGCATCGCAAGCTCATTGGCCGCACAATATTATAACAATATAGATGTACTTACACTAATCCTTGCAAATCTAGTGAAAATAATTTACTTTGCTGCAATCTTTTTTCCAGTTTAAAGGTCCCATGACATGGTGCTCTTTGGATGATTTTATATAGACCTTATTGGTCCCCTAATACTATATCTTAAGTCTCTTTTATATAGACCTTAGTGGTCCCCTAATACTGTATCTGAAGTCTCTTTTATATAGACCTTAGTGGTCCCTAATACTATATCTGAAGTCTCTTTTATTTAGGCCTTAGTGGTCCCCTAATACTGTATCTGAAGTCTCTTTTATATAGACCTTAGTGGTCCCTAATACTGTATCTTAAGTCTCTTTTATATAGACCTTAGTGGTCCCTAATACTATATCTGAAGTCTCTTTTATTTAGGCCTTAGTGGTCCCCTAATACTGTATCTGAAGTCTCTTTTATATAGACCTTAGTGGTCCCCTAATACTGTATCTGAAGTCTCTTTTATATAGACCTTAGTGGTCCCTAATACTGTATCTGAAGTCTCTTTTATATAGACCTTAGTGGTCCCCTAATACTGTATCTGAAGTCTCTTTTATATAGACCTTAGTGGTCCCCTAATACTGTATCTGAAGTCTCTTTTATATAGACCTTAGTGGTCCCCTAATACTGTATCTGAAGTCTCTTTTATATAGACCTTACTGGTCCCCTAATACTGTATCTGAAGTCTCTTTTATATAGACCTTAGTGGTCCCTAATACTGGATCTGAAGTCTCTTTTATATAGACCTTAGTGGTCCTCTAATACTGTATCTGAAGTCTCTTTCCCAAAATTCAGCCTTGGTGCAGATTTCCAGCCACTACAGCCAGTCCCCATGAGCTTTCCTTACTATGTGGCATTTCTGAGTCTGTAGCTTTGGAGGAGAAGAGAGGGGGGCAAGGTGGAGGCTTCCCCCCTCTCTACTTCCCCTTTTGCTCATATGAAAGCCATGACGTCTCTCTCTCATGGGTGGGCCAAATTCTCTGGGTGGGCAAAGCAGAAAAAGGGGAGGTAACCTTGCCTCTTATGACCTCATAAGATCGGCCCATCTGAGCTTTCATTTTTTCATAGGAAGAGCAGGATACCAGGGCTTGGTTTACACCTATCGCCATTTCTAGTGAAATTGTCACGCCATGGGACCTTTAAGATGCTTGTGTGACCAGACCTGCAAAATTCTCAAACCTGAGAATTCATTTAGAGTCAATATACAGTATGAGACAGAAATCAGCTGACAAGACATTTAAGATGCATTCAAACGTATAGTAAAATTAACATTCTGTTCCCTGTATCAGCAGTTGCAAGGGAAACTCTAACAGCTACCTCAGAGTCTTTAAGCAGCTCACTATAATCATTGTAACGTTCAATGGAATGACATCACTACTCAGTGACCAATGGCATTAATCAGGTTGAAACAAGAAATCTGCACGTTAGGAGAGAATACAACTTTGAACAATCTTACATCCTCACAAGTCCTGTGTAAAAAAGTAAGAAAGCTGAGTGTGTGTTACGGTTGATGAGTCACGTAGAAGAGTGCAAACCATTCAGTAATATTTAGATTCTAAATGCTTAGCCTCTTTTAAAATAATGTTCCTTTCTGTAAGGATTATGCTGTGAATAGATTTCACGCTAGTGAGTAATGGTTTAATTTCATACTAACCCAGCAGTGGCATGCCACAGTTAAACTGCGACTGAGTGCTTTCTCCTCGTTTATTATATACAAACAGCAGTAATGAATATGTGACTGCAGCGAATGTCATGTAATATGTATGGTTGGCATGCGGGTAAAGAGCATTAATGGTTAATGCGTTGCCAGGGGTGTTGTGAGGAGCTGAGAACATAAGGCTACGAGGAACAGGAAAAGCTGTTTTAATCCGCAAAAACAGAATCACCTGATTTGTCATACACTGTAAATATGGAGGAATTAGTTTTATATGTCAAAGCAAGGCAAAAGAACAACCACCCTACATTGAATGCAAAATGCAACCACACAGGCATAACAAGATAAGTAAGATGATGTAGTATAAAGGGCGACAACAGTAACGAGTAGTATGAGTCATGAGTAGTACGGTTCAAACAACACAAGACCGGAATTCTTGTTCCACATGTCACTTAAAGACCTCATAGTAAGCTCATTTTTAGGTTCATAATTGTATTTAGAGGTTGTACCAATAGGTTTACATGGTTTAAAGGTCCCATGGCATAAAAACTTCATTTTACGAGTTTTTTTTAACATTAATATGAGTTCTTCCAGCCTGCTTATTGTTCCCCAGTGGCTAGAAATGGAGATAGCCCTGGGTATCCTGCTCTGCCTTTTAGAAAATGAAAGCTCAGATGGGCCGATCTGGAATCTGTACCTAGGGAGGTAATATTGCCCCTTATGACATCATAAGGGGCAATATTACCTCCCCTTTCTCTGCTTTGCCCAACCATAGCATTTGGCCCACCCATGAGAGAGAGACAGCATGGCTTTCAAACAAGCAAAGTGGCAGTTGGTCAGGGCCACACCCCCAGTCTCCACCTTGCACCCCCCTCTCCTTTTCAAAAGCTACAGACTCAGAAATGGCACATACTAAGGAAAGCTCATTGTGGGACTGGCTCCAGTGGCTGTAATTCTGCACCAAGGCTGAATTTTGGGAAAGAGACTTCAGATACAGTATTAGGGGACCACTAAGGTCTATATAAAAGAGACTTCAGATACAGTATTAGGGGACCACTAAGGTCTATATAAAAGAGACTTCAGATACAGTATTAGGGGACCACTAAGGTCTATATAAAAGACTTCAGATACAGTATTAGGGGACCACCAAGGTCTATATAAAAGAGACTTCAGATACAGTATTAGGGGACCACTAAGGCCTAAATTAAAGAGACTTCAGATACAGTATTAGGGGACCGCTAAGGCCTATATAAAAGAGACTTCAGATACAGTATTAGGGGACCGCTAAGGCCTATATAAAAGAGACTTCAGATACAGTATTAGGGGACCACTAAGGTCTATATAAAAGAGACTTCAGATACAGTATTAGGGGACCACTAAGTTCTATATAAAAGAGACTTCAGATACAGTATTAGGGGACCACTAAGGTCTATATAAAAGAGACTTCAGATACAGTATTAGGGGACCACTAAGGTCTATATAAAAGAGACTTCAGATACAGTATAAGGGGACCACTAAGGTCTATATAAAAGAGACTTCAGATACAGTATTAGGGGACCACTAAGGTCTATATAAAAACACTTCAGATACAGTATTAGGGGACCACTAAGGTCTATATAAAAGAGACTTCAGATACAGTATTAGGGGACCACTAAGGTCTATATAAAAGAGAATTCAGATACAGTATTAGGGGACCACTAAGGTTTATTTAAAAGAGGCTTCAGATACAGTATTAGGGGTCCACTAAGGTTTATATAAAAGAGACTTCAGATACAGTATTAGGGGACCACTAAGGTCTATATAAAAGAGACTTCAGATACAGTATTAGGGGACCACTAAGGTCTATATAAAAGAGACTTCAGATACAGTATTAGGGGTCCACTAAGGTTTGTATAAAAGAGACTTCAGATACAGTATTAGGGGACTTCCAAGGTCTATATAAAAGAGACTTCAGATATAGTATTAGGGGACCACTAAGGTCTATATAAAAGCATCCAAAGAGCACCGTGTCATGGGAACTTTAATAAACAAAAACACCATATTTTGTACTGCACATTGCTGCAGCTCCTCTTTTCACCCTGTGTGTTGAGCTCTCTGTGTTAGCTACAGAGTGAAGCATCTCACGTCTGTTCCATTTTTGTTGGGAGTTTACATGGGCAGTACCTAGGTAAAGACTACTAGCCAGTCAGAAGCAGAGTATGAGGGCGTGTCATCCTAGCAGCTAATCGAGCGTATTATAACAAAGTGATGCCGTTTGCCTCTAAAGTGAAGGCTGGACTACAGTAGAGCTGTTTGGAGCAGTTTGTGAACAGTGTTTTCTGTTGGAGATGGTAACAGTGTTTTCTGTTGGAGATGGCAAGTCCCTTTGGGGGGGGGGGCTTTGGGCTTTTCCACTTTGTAAACCTATAACATTCACAAAAAATAACAATAAAGGAAAGGGAAAAAGCATAATATGAGCCTTTTAAGATCATTTTTTGGTTGACTTGATATGACTTAGCATAACACAACATTAATACCCAGAGAGCACAGGTAAAAGCAGTCTGTCCTCTTTTGCTGCAATTAGGCTGAAACAGCTCAGTCAAGTCTCCATTAAAGATATGACAAAAATTTATTTGCAGCAAACCCAGTTGCACGTCACAGCTCGTCCTACTTTTTTCATTCTGCGCTTTGTCAGAAAACAAAGCTGGCATAGTTAATATATAAGTGGGCCAACGTGCTGCTTGCGCTGGAGGCAATGAGATTACCCATGTTAAAAATAGAAAAGTGCACTGAAGGCAGACATATCAGGATGCAACACTTACTTATTTACCATTTTGACATGGTAAGGGACCGTTTAGCATTTATTGAATGGACAACCAGAGGAAAGTAGGGGGAGATCATGTCTTTTTTTCTTTGTTGAGGGGAAAGTCACCCAACTTTTGTATTCATGAAAACAGCAAAATTTCAAAGTTGCTTGTATGGTGCATATTTTTCCATGTAGCTCCATGTAGCTCTCAGTCTTGGCCGAGTCGGGTGTGGCTGCAGCCTGGAGACAGAATGAGACAGAATGTCATGAGACAGGAGTCTCATGCCATGATTCCCGATTCCCAAGCTGTGATGTATGAAAGCGATAAAGATTATAATGATATGTATAGAAACTGTCTAATTAAAAAGGTTGCTTAATGTGGTCTAAATGTACATGTCGATAGTTCCAGAACATTCACATTTCACATTAGCTAATTTAAACTCTGAGTTATCTGATCATCTGCTTCTGATGTGTAGTTTTTTACCCATATTGTGAATGTATTTCAATGGGATGATAAAAAACATGTTTTTTGAGGAACTTGGAATATGAATTTCAAACAACTTTTCATTATAATAAAATTGCAAGAAAACAACCACACAGGTAATTTTTGACCCACTTGGACTATCATGTATACAATTCCTGCTGTTTGCCTTATTCTGGATATTCATATTGTTGGCTTGTATGGGAATCATTATGTAGCTACTAAATATAAGGCAGATGCCATGTTATCTGTAGAAGTAAAAGCCATCATATCACTGAAGCCCCTCCCTCCCTGTGTGTTTCTCTGCAGATGGGAGGCACCATGTACAACACGGGGAAGCATGTTTCTCTGCGGCCGGACAAAGCCCACCTGGTGAACATCTCAGGGGGGCCGCTGGGTTATAGCTACAGGCTGGAGGAGGTCCGCCTCCACTTTGGGAGCGAGGACTCCCAGGGATCAGAGCACCTCCTCAATGGACAGGGCTTTCCTGGAGAGGTGAGGATATAAAGATAGTAAAGTATATATAATATAAAAACAGGACAGAGGGTGAAACACGTACAGAGTTGAATGTCCTACCAAATTTTAGTGATAGATTGAGACAAATGTGTGGGGGAAAAAATGCTATGTATTTTTTTGTCTTTACATTTAACCCATTTTTTTGCTGATGCATTTTGCACTCAGAGGTATGTACAGTAAAACACTTTAATTCAGTAAATTGTGACAGTAGTTATTTGGGTTTCCAAGCTAACCCCACCTTACTCAAGTCCCTTTTTCAAATCAGCAAATCATGTTCCTCCCAATTTAATCCTGTGATTCTTGTTATGCCTGTTTTACACAATCTTCAAATAAATTCATCTCTTTATCTGGTTTGATTCTACATAAAATCAACTATGCAAACAGTGAAGTGCTGACAGACAAACGCACAGTCTCCCACACAGACACACAGACAGACACCTAAAAAAAAAGACCTAAAATGTGTACTTAAGTACAGTTCTTGAGTAAATGTAATTCCATTCCACCACTGATACATAAGATAATTGCAGATAGTAGACATTGGCAAGCTTACTTACTACATGATTGTTATCTGAGATCAACACACACATAATAATATGCCATCACGTCGTGAGTTCTAAAAGTCCTCTCGGTTTAGGTCTTCTCTAAAAGTATTTATGGTTCTTCTTCATATCTACACTCAGACATTTGCCAAATTCTCAAAGAAGTTGGAATCTTCCTGTGTCTGAGATCTATAACCACTTACCGCTGCTTCAGGATATCATTAGTTTCCTAAAACAAACTGTTTATGTTTTCAATTTACACGTACCAACTGCTTCAATCGCTCTTTATTCTGATGGAATAGATTTATTATGCGGTTATGGTTGTATCTAATTTTTTGTACAGCAGCTGGGGTTGTGGGTGACAGAGGTTGTCTGTATCTGTATGCTTGTAGTGTAATTGTTTGTTATGTAACGCTCGTCTATCTGAATGTGTTCATAATTATGTGTTTGTTTTCATAGAATGTCGTGGAAAATGAGATGCTATATCTCAAGGGGCTATCCTTCCAATAAATTCTAATTCATCTCTCATTAAGAAGGAAACATTTCATGTGTGAGCTATATCAACGTTTGTTATCCACCTTGGAATGAATCTAGACCTGGTTGTCGAAATAGGATAAGACAGTGTTTTCTTGTTGTCTGTGTGCAGATTCCCTGATCTTCTCTTTTTTAAAACTAGTTTGTTTTGTAAATCCACTCCGTCCAGAGAGACACGCGGTGATATTTAAAAGAAAGCTGTGGGCTTTTGAGATGCGTTTGAGATGGAGTTGTATGTGAAGACACCCCCCCTCCCCCCTTCCCCAACCCAACGTGCATTGATTACCCAAGGGAACTCACAGCAGCTTTTAGGCATTTTTCTGTTGTTTGCTAGCTGACAGAATTGATTATAGTAGGCACCTTCACGCAGTACAAGAATACAGGAGGGCGGGATTTAAATGCAACTTGTCTCTGTGATTGGATGAAGGTGGGCCATAGTAAAATCTGATTGGCCAGTGATTAGATGAGGGACAAACCAGTTGGGACAAGAATGTGATCTCTCTCTACTCAGCCAAAGACCAAGGATGTGAATGACCAGTGTTCTCATGAAAGACAAACAAATGGGCCAATCATATAATCTCTCTTCTCTCAATCGAAAAAATAAAAATAAAAACTTTCAACAGCAGTGCTTCCCATGCAGCCCACATATAAACCAGCCCACCAGGAAATCTCCCGATGGCCAATCCATGCCTCAAATGTTGATTTTGTAATGCTATGTATGTAATGTATGTATGTCATGGCGTCCCTCTTTCAGGTCCAGCTGATCCATTATAACCAGGATCTGTATGCCAACTACACTGAGGCCGCCAAGAGCCCCAACGGCATCGCTGTGGTCTCCATCTTCATAAAGGTCAGCATGTGCTTCTGGGCGTACACTGAAACAAAATGAAGGACCAATTAAGAAATGATTACATTTCAAAAAGAGCTTATCAAATGTTTGAGAAACTCATATGGTAGATTTAAAACATCTTAGTTGTGGATTATGGATTTTTTAAAACAGTGACTGCCCACTTATAGAACAACTCTAGTTCAGGAAGTAATTTTTCCCGTTCAATATGTCTCCATTGACATTTCATTAAATGCTTATATAAAGAGTTTTAAGCTTGGAACCAAGCCAACCAGCTATGAGATGAATCGTGACCATGAAATGTTTTATGCGGAGCAAATAAACACTTTAAAAAAGGCAATAACAAAAAAGGCAATGGTACAAGACTTTCCATTGTAACAGCGAGTTCCACAAATTACAGATGTCTCGGTTACGCTTAGGATTGTGGGTAGTGTAGTATGTCTCCATAAGATTTCGTAGAAAACATGTTTTTCTTTAAACAAAGTTGATCTTCAACTGACTTCTGTCTTCTAGAGTATCCCTTGGATGGTTTAGACCAAGGACCTTCAACAGATTGGTCTGGGACCCCTAGGGGGTGCTCAGAGTCAGTGCAGGGGGGCCTCAAAGTTATTGTATATATATATATGACTACCTATAGGTAAGGTAGATACATTACATGTAATTTAGCCGACACTTTTATCCAAAGTGACTCACAATTGCTGCATATGTCAGAGGTTGCACGCCTCTGGAGCTACTAAGGGTGAAGTGCCTTGCTAAGGGACACAATGGTTGATGTATCACATTGGGAATTAAAACCCAGATCTCCCACACCAAAGGTACTGAATGTGTCATTGTCACTGCGCCATCACCACCCTCAGATACAGTTAATCCTGTGGATTTACTGTGCCACAAGTATGTTTTTACATATAAAATCATGCACAACAATTATTAGGCTATTTTAGTAGCTTAGTATTCTATGCAAAAAGGTATGTATAAAGGCTTTAGGCAGCCCTACACGTTATTGTAGGCCGCTTAATATGTAACTACATTTTATACAATATATGTAGTACGGGGTCACTCTTTGTTAAGGGGTCCTTGGCTTAAAAAACGTTGAAGACCCCTGGTTTAAACATCATGGCTAATAATCAAAATCCTTATGGAGAAAATGAATGGGACTTTTACTTCATACTGTTGAGCTCTATTGCCGTCAAGGAAACACAAAAGTTCACTGTTTCAAGCCTTAAGACACTTGCTAAATGTGTTTTACTGCAGTGTGCAGTGTCTGTGTGTGTGTGTGTGTGTGTGTGTGTGTGTTGTACTGTGGTTGGTGAATATTTGATCCCCCTCTATATTTGATCCCCCTCTATTATTTGATCTCTCTGTCCTCTTTCAGCTCTCTGAAAACTCCAATGCCTTCCTCAACCGCATGCTCAATAGAGACACCATCACCAGAATCAACTACAAACGTAAGACACTCCATCTCTCTCTCTCTCTCTCTCTCTCTCTTCTCTCTCTCTCTCTCTCTCACACACTCACACACGCACACACACATCTACAGTATTATATTCATCTTGTAAATATTGGGTTAAATAGGGTATTTTTAATCTGCTGTAAATAATGTCAAATGTGCAACATAAACAAACCCTTGGTGACAAACAGGCTCCCGATTGGCTGTCACACCTCTTTACATAACGAGGTAGAATCTACATTTTTGTTCCTTTGAAGCTGCAATAGTTGAGTTGGCTAACTTTACTTGGGGGATTGTCAAATGAAGCGGTCAATCTTTCTTACTTCATGTTTGTTAATATTTTTCCAAATTCTCTTTTGGGATTTAAATTTTTTTTGCATTTTTGATTAAATTATATTATTTACCTCCATCAGAGGAGGTTACCATTTTAGTCCCAGGATGCTAGCACCTGTAGCCTGTTAGCATGCGTACATTTGCCAATTAGCACCAAACACAGTACAACTGAGTCCGATGGGAAAGTCATTGTTTTTTGCAGGTATTTGTGGTCATAGACAAAAGTGGTGGGCAAATTTTGAACCGATGAGGACGCTACAGAAAAAGATGAGGTATCGCCAAAGTGATTAAAATTAATCCTGAATGTCTAAAGCCAGATGTCATGGCAGTGGATCCAATGTTACCTTCATGCTGGGGCTAGAGGTGAAGTCAGGGGATCACTTAAGTCATTAGGACCATGAATGTCTGTACAAAATATTGTGACAATCCAACCAAAATAGATGGTGAGATATTTCAGTCTGGACCAGAGTGGCACACGACCCAATGACTGACAGACCAACATGGCCGTCCCTACAGCCACGCAGCTAGCAGTGCTGAAAATTGCTCTAAAATTGAGTTTTTTGGGGCTCCCTGGTAGCTCACTTGGTAGATTGTGCGCCCCATGTACCAAGGCTCAGTTCTTACCGCAGCGGCCCAGGGTTTGAATCTGACCTGTGGCCCTTTGCTTCATGGGTTCCCCCTCTCTGCCCCCCCTTTCCTGTCTGCAACTGTTTTGTCCATTACGAGACAAAATGCGTTTTAAAAAATCCTTAAAACCAAAAACATATTTCTTCTTTCTCTTGTAGACAGTCCCTCACCTTCTGGTGGACCACCATGGGACCTTATTCCGGAAAACTATTTGTACGGTAGTGAACAACGAGAGACAAATCCTTTTTTGATTCAGATTTTTTGGATTGTGCCATGTACTACGCGTGTTTTTAAAATCCCCAATTGAAAAGCTAATTTTGCAAGTCAAGAAATTAGCACTTAATTGTTAAACTGTTGAAGTAAAAGACTGTGAAAATACTTAAGATTAACCAACCCGTTCTGACTCCCAACTTGTGAAATAGTAACGCCTGGTCAGTGGCTCTCAGCGTCAGATACCGACCCCAAAATCTTCCTTTAGCGTCTGTACTGGACGCACCGGGGAGAACAGCTTGACCACTTTATTCCCATATAATGCCATATTTAATGCTGTATTTTAAAAATAAAATTATATATATATATTATATTACTATGTCTACATTATTCTCTTATTTTTTTCATATTTAATGCTGGTCTTTAGACTTTATCCATGCACTATTGGACTTATATGCACTACCACCATGACACCTTACCATGCAGACTGATTCACAGGGTCAGTCCCATGCTTATACATCCCTTTGGGGCGGCTGTGGCTCAGCGGTAGAGTGGTTGCCTACCAATTGGAAGGTTGGTGGTTCAATCCCTGGCCCTGCAGTCCCATGTCGAAGTGTCCTTGGGCAAGACACTGAACCCCGAGTTGCCCCCGATGCTGCGCATCGGAGTGTGAATGTGTGTGAGTGTTTATCTGATGAGCAGGTGGCACCTTGTACGGCAGCCTCGGCCACAGTGTATGAATGTGTGTGAATGGTGAATGTATCCTGTATGATGTAAAAGCACTTTGAGTAGTTTCTTAAGACTAGAAAAGATATATAAATACAGCACATTTACATTTGTTCATTCATGTGGATTTTTTATTTAGGAGTTTTTCTTTTATTGTCCATATTATTCATGTGGATTTGTTTTTTGTTACTTGTTATTTTATCATCCTGTTATGATGTATGTGTATGTTGTGTGTGATGTCTGTAAGTCACTGGGACCTTGAATTTCCCCTTAGGGATCAATAACGTATCTATCTATCTATCTATCTATCTATCTATCTATCTATCTATCTATCTATCTTGCGTAAGTGACGTCATAACTTTCTCTCTCGCTGGAGCTACAAGGCCTGTGTGTGTGTGTGTGTGTGTGTGATTTGTATCAGGGTTTACTCACAAGAGCAACGGGTCTTGCTCTGTCTTTTGCTTCCCATCTGAGAAAAAAAGACGGATAAAACACATCGGGTGAGATAACATTATGTATGTGCATGGCACATAGCTGAAGCTTGTTATCAAGCTAGCAAGCAAGGTGTCTGTGTATATTGCGAGATGATATGTAGTTCACTGAGAGGTTTCACAAAACTAAGTCCTTCTATGATAAACTGAACTTTTCTCGATTTGCTAAATTATCTTTTAAATTGACATGAATTATGGATGTTATGTGGGATTCATGGCACAATTCAAATGGGATGAAAAAACATTTGTCACTTGCCGTTGACTACCATACATATTCTTTTCCAAAATGAGATCCCATGGGGGACATAGGAAGGGGAGGGACATTGCCTCTCTGGTCTTAATAAAGGGAGATTTAATCCAACACTCTGCTCTACATACTGAAACACAACAACACACACACACACATTTTTAGTTCTTTCCCTTCAGCAAGAATGCCTTCTTAATTTCTTTTCTGTTTTCCGACCTCTGCTGTGAAGATGTACAGCCCTCTGGAGAACCACGCACCCACACACACAGAAACTTGTTTTTGTCATGTAGGAGGACATGGCAATGACTGTTATTAATCCTCTGGAGACATACACTAACCAGAACCATGAAGCAGGTCTTAACCTTAAAATTAAACGGCATAGCTTGTTCGCCATAGGCTACGGTCCAGAAATGGGAGGTGAGTTCCATAATAAGATTATTTTTCCCCCCTAATTAATTACACACACACACACACACACACACACAGCTCCAACATATTTATGTTTTCTAAGGCAAACCATTCCTGTTAGTTGGTCCAAACAGCGTAGAGTTATACCCTGATGCTATGGTCTGCATACACCACATGCACGCACCCACACCTCCACACTATCTCATATCTCATCCCTCTGCTTTTTTCCTTCGACAACGTTCTTGCTTATCAGTCATAGAATATAAAGAACATACGTGGCATTGGTGGAGTCACCAATTGGTTTGGGGATTGGTGTTTTGAAGCCAGGATTTTGCATTTTCAGGATTTTGCCGTCGCCATCTTGGTATTTTGGAGCCAGAAGTGACCATAGTTGGACAAAAGCGTGGAGCTGTGGAGAATGACGCGTCTAAGCGAGTGTTGTTTAAGCTTGTAATGCCACTGCAGCTAGCTAAAAGGTAAAGACGGAAAGTCAATGATTTTTAACCCTTCCGAGTCATCTAGCTGAGTTTTATCGGCAGGTAAATGCAGACCTGTAGGTCCTGGTGCCGTTCGTCGGCTTGTACAGCAATCTACAGAGCTGCCTAAGTAACCAGGTAATGCTAGCGCTAGCTAGCAAGCTTGGTTGTCATATCGCTTTTTGATGAAATGAAACAACACAGTGAGAGGGTCACAGTTTAACACAAAAACACGGACCCAAACACCCAAAACTAGTTCAGGTCTATTTTAATGTACAGAGTGCCATGGATAGCATTGTTAACAGTGTTGCCAGATCTCGCGAGACAAATAAGCAACCAGGCCTGCGAAAACAAGCCCAAAACGACAGGTTGAATCCATTATTTTACTCCTTTCTCTTTCTCCCACTCTTTGTTGTATTTCCTCCCGTATTTTGCCCACTTTATCCCGGGCATTTATTCCTCCAAAAACTCTCCTATCACCATCAGTTGCTACTTGCGCGTTTTCCTAACAAGAAAAAAACAGATTGCCCTGCTCTGCCTATGATTGGCTAGTACTCGTTGCGATCTGGGTCACAGCCAATTAGAAGTAGGAAGTGGGCAGGAAAAAACTCTGCTGTCTCCTGTGTGTATGGGGAAAGGGGCGGGACCGAGGGAACAAGCAAGACAAACTCCTACGTTAAATAACTACTGCTTGACAACTTATTATGGAGCTGGGAACAAGCCCAAATAAGCAACTACACTTTAGAAACAAGCCCAAAAAAACGTGACCCGTGACTACCAATATTTGTAAGCGTCTTTACAGAAAAACAAGCCCAAAGTCGACAATAAAAAGCGGACTTGGCAACACTGATTGTTAAGCCTCTGTCACGATTGACAGGTTGGTGAGTAGCCACGTCCCTAAACCATCTTTACAAAATGAACATTCTGTAATGAAGACGACTTGAAAGAAGCGGTTGAGACCATAACCCCATTATGAACATGTTTGCTGAGGTAATCAATCAAGTGAGAAGAAGGGTAATTTCCCAATAGACCTCTATAGTGTAAACAGACTTCTTTTATGCAACCAGCAGTCGCCCCCTGCTGGAAGTTAGATAGAATCCAGGTTTAAGGGACTTCTGCATTGGCTTCACTTTTCAGGCATGGACGTTGCCGCTTGGTCTTAACATAATGCACTGCGTCACCTTAACACTCCTCCCCTCTCTCTCTCTCTCTCTCTAGATGATGCGTTCTTATTAATGGGCCTGAACATAGCTGACCTTTACCCTGACACCACTCGTTACATCACCTACGAGGGCTCCATCACCATCCCTCCCTGCTACGAGACGTCCACGTGGATACTCATCAACAAGCCTGTCTACGTGACACAGATGCAGGTACGTGAGTGTAGGACATGGGAATAACAACATGCATTCTGTTAATTGGGGGAGAAATGTGATTTATTTATTTTTTTCCTTACTGAGTGCAAACAGCTTTGAATTGCAAATAATGACTTCATAACCTGTAACTGAAAACATCTGCTTTTCTTTAAGTGGTTTACATAAAAGAAGCTGTGTTGTAACAGGCATGCAATGAATGCAGTGCAATGAATGCAGTGCATAAACACAGAGCACACAACACCATTCAAATGTTAAATTGCACCATATTTTGCTCTTGAGTAGTCTGCAGGGTCTAAGAAGAATGTGGGGTCGCTTCTGGTGCAAAATACAAAATAAAATGACCTTTCCTTATCAGGAACCAATTTTGAATTCCTTAAATGATAAAATTGTGATACTTCTGGTGAATTGATTTACTTGATGAATGAATTATATTGAATATTTTTGGATAACATTGTAATGTGAAACCATTAATTACACCATACTGTATGTATTCATTTTGTCTATTGTTGCAATGTAGCACTTAACATAGGTATTTATAGTGAAGGAACCTTGATTCAATAACTATATTACTTATTCAGACTATTATTTTATTTGTATTATATATTTTGAAAGCATTATTGTGTAATATTTAATACTCAGGACAGTTGATACACCAAACTATATTTTTGCATAATGTGTATACAAACCCTTTATCGTTCTACTATTTTATACAGTATATGTATATAGTTGCTCTCAGGACTGTGCACCACATTCCCCCCTCTCTTTTTTCTGCTTACATTTTATGTTTTTATCTTTTGTGTTGACACTGTAATGGGGTTGCTTAAATCTCGTTGCACAGGTACTGCACTTATGTATAATGACAATAAAGGCATTCTATTCTGCAAAAAATAGAGCTCCTTTCATACATGCATTGTGAATCTGAAACGATCAGGACATTACGTGGTGGAGCTGTATTAGAGATAGCAAATGTTGGACCAGTTGGACCGACTTCAGACGGTCTTTGCCGTGCCAGCTCCCCAGAACAAACTCTGTGTTATGTTATCCCATATTGAGCCCAAAGTGTGAGAATTCACAGCAAGCGGGTGGGTGTGTTAATGTTTCTGTCATGCGGCTCGTGCAAAACGGGAAGAAAACAAACATCAGAGGGAAGAAGAAGAAGAAGAATATTAAAAAAATACATCTTGACTGGAGAGACAACAAGATTTGGGAAATTCTGTTGGTAAGGACCAGGGCCCAACGCCGAAATCAACAAACAAATTCAAGGAACAGCAAGAGACTGTTTTCATGACCACATAACAAACCGTTGAATGAACAATTGGATCTTAAACCTCTCTTTCTCAAAAAGACACACACACACTCAATCACAATTCCCCATTGAAGAATATTAAACTACGGCAGTGTACTGCAATCAGCTAAATTTAATATGAGAAACTGTGGGTCTTTGATACAACACTACAACAAATATTTGAACTATTAAAGCAATGTCGGCCCACATGAAGGGCAGGAATAGTTAGTATGATATGTTGTATATTATTAAAAAAAGTCTCATAAGTCTCAATACTCCTACATACTGTATACTACACTTTGCTGCAACTTGTCTCCCTATCATTTAACTCTACTGTACTGCACATTGGCTTAAGTTGACTTTAGATTTTCCTTTCATCAGCGCTAACCACTGAGCCACCGTGCTGCTCACAACTAGAAGGTTCCTGGTTCGAATCCAGGTTGTTGACTTTGCATGCTTGGTAGGACTACAGTTGAAAAATAGCCAATTGGCTAACACTGGGGCATTTACAGAAATGTTGATTAATGTGCATTGTCCTAATCAATCATATCATAAAAAAACATATTTGGTTCTGCTGTGTGCTATTTTTGAACAGCTGAACAGCTTGAGCTAGAACACCTGCATTTAAAATGGCCTATCTTTAAATACACCAACTTAGCTCTGTGTCCTTCATGTATAATCAAAGTGAATTATTAAGTGCAGTGGCGGCTGGTGGAATTTATTCCAGTGTGTGGGCTATGGCAAACATGTAGCTGACTTTGTGCTGATACAAAAATATAGACTGTTCTAGACCCCTGCATTCAGACTATTTCCCCTGTTAGATTATTCAAATTAGTCGCGAGGCATAGTGAAAACAACCAAGTGTAGTTTTTCTCTAATTTTAACGTCAGAATGCAAATCCAATGTCCATCCATCCATCCATCCATCCATCCATCCATCCATCCATCTGCCCCTTTGCTTATCCAGTGCTCCCTCCAGCAGGGGACCTGAAACTTCACTTTCCTGAGCCACACTAGCCAGCTCCAATTGGGGGATCCCGAGGCATTCCCAGCCCAGGGTGGAGATACTCCCAGCTAGCCTCCCTCCACCTAATCCTGGGTCTTCCCCAAGGCCTCCTCCCAGCTGGACGTCCCTCCACCTAGTCCTGGGTCTTCCCCAAGGTCTCCTCCCAGCTGGAAATGCCTCAAACACCGCCCTAGGGAGGCAACCATGGGGCATCCTTACCAGATGCCTAAACCACCTCAACTGGCTCCTTTTGACGCAAAGAAGCAGTGGCCATTCTCTAAGGGAGACGCCAGCCCCTCTCCTGAGGAAACCCATTTCGGCCACTTGTACCCAGGATCTCGTACTTTTGGTCATGACCCAGCCTTCATGAGCATAGGTGAGGGTAGGAATGAAAATGGACTGAGATCGAGAGCTTTGCATTCTGGCTCAGCTCTCTTTTCTTCACAACAGTGCGGTAAAGCAAATGCAATACCACCCACAATTCTCCGGAAAATCTTCGCTCTATTGTCAATTGTCTTGCGAACAAGACCCTGAGGTACTGGAACTCCTTCACTTAAACCAAGGACCAAATGTATGTGTGCACACTGCCACCTATTGTACCTGAGTGTTACATCCTTAGGCGGACATACATTTTTCTTTAAATTTCCTGTCCTGACAGCAGAGCTGACTTAAAAGAGCCGGCACCGGAAGGGACTCGCTCGTCAAAGGAGTTCTGCAGGCTCCTCACAGAAACCGAAGCATCATGTTGTACCTCGGTTCTGAGTTGAAAGCTTTTTCATGTCACTGAAGAGCGGTTGGATGGCTCAGATCCAACAACCAACTCTTCTAAATCACTGCAACACATTACAATCCAGCGCAGCACTCACCTGCATGCATCAATATGATCAACTTCCACACACCATCTGCCGTTTATTCTCGCTTTATTTACTCCCTCTCTCACTCACCAGTCCTTTGATCTCAACCCTCTATCTCTCTTTCTTCTTCATTGCCTGTTCCTCTGTCACCCCTCTTTTATGTGTCTATTTCCTCAGCTTTTCCTAAATATATTTGCTCCACCCTCTAATTTTCTTAGCCTTTTACCCTTCCACCCTTTCCCTGGCCATCTCTTCATCCCTCTCCTTTTTCCTCTCTGATGTCTCCGTCTACACCTTTTTTAGTGATATATACAGTTTTTTATTTGTTAAAGTGATCGCCACCAATTTTACAGGTGCCTTTCAACAGCTAAATTTAAGATACTTATACTGTAAACCTGAATATCTTTAGAAGAGATATAGGTCAATAAATATTTGAACTATGCAAGCAATGCCCACATGGAGGGCAGGAAGAGTTAGTTAAATGTGTGTGTCCATATCAATATAATATATTTATTTTCTTCAAAAAATGTAATAATATTTCAAAAGCCTCAAGTTGCCTGTGATTGCCTGTGCCTCAGAAGTGACTATCATAGAAATGAAATGAATAGAAAGGCTATTTCCATTCAAATCAACGTAGCAGAATGGTCAGAGTAGCAGCCATTTTTATGTGAACCAATGTATAATCGTCCATATAACCGACTTGCAGAAACTCAAGGAGGTAAAGTTTTCTAGTAACTGACAAATGAGCACTGGAGTAGTAATAAAAAAATTCTCAAATTTAACGACTTTATGCTTCAGCCACACAATGCACATTGCTATAGTCTGATGAATGACAACTTTGTTTGGCTTGTTTTCTGTGACTGATGTGGTGAGGGGGTAGCTAATGCGGATTTAGCAAGCTAACCAACTAACAAGTCATCCATCGGCCGGCTGGCTGGTTCTGCCGTTTTTTCATGCTGATTTGGTTACAGAGAATGAGTCGAACAGCAGGGCTGGGACACACTAACATGATAATCGGCAGTCTAGCAAGGTCAGTGACTCGAGTCTGTTTGGTGTGTTCAGTGTTGTCCGTTGGAGGGGCCGTCGGACGCTGTCTGAACTAGCTGACTTCCAGAGACCCATTGACCTCCAGAGTGTAGACCACTGACATTTGAAAAGTCAAGAATCTAGACCATCCAAATGTTATTTGACCCGATGGATCAAATACCTGTAAAGTGCTGATTGCTTCTTAACCAAAGCAAACTGAACTGAACCGAGCTGTGGTAGTGAACTGAACTGCACAAGCTGAACTCAAATAATGTCTAATAATCTCATTCTCCACCCGTTGCCCCCCTCCACAGATGCACTCCCTGCGCCTCCTCAGCCAGAACGAGCCGTACAAGATCTTCCTGAGTATGAGCGACAACACCCGGCCCACCCAGCCTCTGCTGCAGCGCTGCATCCGAACCAACATCAACTTCAGCAAGCAGGGTCGAGACTGCCCCAACAACCGCGCCCTCCGTCCACAGTACAGAGGTAACAACAATGCTGTTGTTTATGCATTAATAAATCAAACAAATATTCTATTCTGCCAGACAACAATGCCAAGCATGATTATTATTATTTTTTCTACTACACTTTCCATCCCTTTAAAGGGCAGTTTTCTATGCTTGTGCCAAAACTGGAGATATTCTTAGGCTCATGGACCCCAATGATCCCCTTATAAACAACCAGGAAAACTTGTATTAAACCAACTTTCGATAATGAATCACTCTTATCAGTCAATTATGGTGTTTCTATCCCATTTACATGTAGAAATAAAGCTACACTTAAGAAGACAGTAAGACTGGGGGAGGTGTGTTACTGGGTCTTTCGTTGATGTGTTGTGTTGCTTTAGTTACAGCTAAAGCCCATTGTTGCAAAACCAATTTGCAAGCATCACTTGGACACAGATGGTCACATGGTGGCAGTATCATGTTCCATAAATGATAGTTGCTCTCAAATACGTTTGCATGTTCTACAGCGCAGGGCTATAGCAAGCTCATGCATGGGTCGCAAGTACGATGTCTGTTTTTATGAGTGAAATGTTCAAATGAACAACATAATCTCACGTCAGTCACAAATTGCATGTTAGAAATTTGGTGAACAGGGTGCTATGACTGTGGATGTATCATAAGAACTGGATACAAAGTTCAAGGCGGAGCCCCGTCCATTCCTGTTAGAGTTGCTCAGTGGCGCATGAAGCCACAAAAGTTGTAGTTCAGCGCATAAAATGACCCAGATGATCAGCACTGCTTTGGCACTATGGGGACAATAGAGCAGGTGCACTAGAGACCTCCGCCAGCTAGTTCCGGTTTAATGCTCCACTAATGCCGACCTTACACCTTACACAACTTTTCAAGTGAGTCCACCGTCGCAGACAAATGTCCAATATCAGAATAAAATCTCTTGCTAGAGCTGGGGCGCACTCCCGTCATCTCAATCATGGTCAATGAGTCTTTTGTCACTTAATAAAGAGGGAAAGTTGTATATAACTAAATAAGATATTTAATCTTTCTGAAGCGCGTCATCCAGGTACTGCTGCCATTCATCTGTATGTACGGCAAAATCTGCAAACTTTCCCTCAAGTTACCAATTAGCGGTAGCTAGCTAGCTTGGTTAAATCTTTCAAAATGTATCTAGTTGTAGTCTTGCAATTTGTGACCATGCAAGATCCCCAGTGTTTACATATTATGGCACTGCTTACCGTTAGATGTGAGATCATTGTCTTTAGATGTGAGATAGTCAGGTTTTAGTCTTTCAGGTATTTCACGGGAGATTGTGATGCTAAACACAACTTTTTTTGCCTACTTTTATGGTGAAAAGTCTTTTTGGCAAGTGGGCATCAATTGACGGATACAGTAGTCATAATTCCACTGTTTTGCAGCTTTTGTCCTGGGAGCCTGGCTGGGGCCGACAGTTTGAGTAACAGATCCACATGACCTGCTCAGTGGTTTATAATACACAATTACAATTCTGTAATGTTAAAACTATTTTATTCTCCATTGCAATGGTTGCCAAACAGAAGGATTAACCCAATAATGTTCTAATCACCTGGAATCTCCACTGACACATATCTGATTATTCAAAGCAGTGCGTTGCCAGATTATATCACGTTGTGCTGTGGCAATGTTGAGCCAGGATCAACTTCTCCGCCTGACTACCTTGCGTTTCTTTGCTGGAGCACTCTGCATAGGCCCACTCATTAATTACAAGAGGATAACATGGTCCCTTTGATATCATTTTTTTCACTGAGTGATATTGTCTGTCTAAATAAAATATTTGTGAAAATAGAGAATGACACACAGAGGGAGATTTTAAAAAGAAGGGTGAGACATGTATGTAAATAAAAAGAGTCGGGAGTGTGGGAGTGCATTGTTTGTGTGGATTTAAAACCGGACACACACACACACACACACAAACACACACAGTCCTCCTACTCCTCCTACTGCTCCGTGCTCTCCACATATTCTTTGTTATTGATCCGGTGAAGCCCAGCATGCTCTTCACTACATCAAATGTATTCTGTGGACTCTGTTTCCCTTTAATAATGGCTTGTTACAATACAAAGCCCTAACAGGAGTTTGTCTATTCATGGTCAAAGAGCAGAGAGAACACCATGAAGGAGAGTTGTCTGAAACCACTCTGAGCCAACAGTGCTAGACACTATGAAAAGAAAGACAGATGGAGAACAATTAAGCATGCTGTGCAGTCCTACAGCACATTTATAGTAATCAGATGGACCTAATCATGGGCGTAGATTTAACTAGTTGTAAGCATTAGAGGGGGACACATTATACAAAAGAATTGAGAGTCAAACACTACATTTCCTGTTCCGTTGAATTTTTATGCAATAATTTATGGTGCAAATGTTTTTATTTATGTATAATGAATGAGAATGAGACCTTGTTAAAGCCAGAAGCTCCGAAGTTTTAATGTATGTAAAAGACATGAAATCACATCTTTCTGTTTTCCATGTTCATGTTGTGTTCTTTAACGATGTAGCAAAGTAGACAAAATTCTCGTTTTTTCGTACATTTTTTAAGCCTCCTGAAGCTCTTTTGTAGCCTGTACAGAGTCTGGCCACTCTCCATTGACAAGTTGTTTTCACTGTCCTCCATGTGGCGTTTCATTTCCCCGTTGTTGCGTCCCTCCAGAGCAGCCCGGTGTGATGGCAGTTCGTGAAATGGTCACGTTCAGCAATCGTGACAGGCACACAAAATAACATGTAGACAAATCAATACATCTAAATAATGTCACCATTTCACGAACAGGTTGTTATCCAACATGTCAATTTGGCAATATTAGCTGCCCAGTAATAAACTAAAAAATTAGGTGGCGCCTAGACCACATTCAGATTTTAATCTTTCTACTTTGGCCTTTTTTGTACGTGCAGGTTTCTTATTCCATATAACAAGGAGATAAGGCGGTCTAGCTTGCTTAAAAAAGATTTGGGCAGGAAAATGGGAATCATTGTGCATTACTGTCCTTTTTATTGAATTTATCTGCCCTGCCAGGGTTGGTACATTCTAAAATAGATTTGTAATTGTATTTAAAAATGGCCTTGACTAAATCTTCAATCACTATATCCAGATAATTACATTTTTCATTTTCAATCTTAAAATGCAGTTGCTTATAGTTCACCTCTATATACCGTTAAACCTCTGTAGCAAGGAGAGAAGATGGGTATGCTTTCTATCGAGTCCGACATTTGCAAAAGCAGATCATCTGCGTAGAGAGATATTTTGTGACTTTGTGAAATCCCCTTGATCCTATTGTCTGATCTGGAGATTGCTAAGGGTTCAATTGCAATGTCAAACAGGTAGGGTGACAGACAGCAGGCCTGCATTGTACCTCTATGGAGCATAAAATATTTAGAGATATTCTATCAGCAACCATAGGTGCTGTATATACAATTTTAATCCAATTGCAGAAGACTGGTCCGAATATAACATTTTCCAATCAAACGCCTTTCATGATTGCACTGGTTCCGGTTGCACTGTTGATTTCGGGGACAATAATACATTACATAGCCTCCTTACATAAAAAAAAAAGATTGTCAACCAGGAATGAACCCGGTTTGGTCTTTGTTAATGATAGTAGCAAGAGTGGCTTCCAATTGCTGCGCAAGAAATTAAGTTAATATTTTATAACACTTATCGGCCTATAGGAGCTACGCTCCAATGGATCCTTATCTTTTTTCAATAAACTGAATATGTCGCTCTAGTTTGCGTTAAAGTTTCCAAGCGCCAGTGATTCATCATACACCGATTTTAAACTGGTTTGAGGAACATTCCCTATAAAACTTGATGGGGAACCCATTCGGACCTGGTGTCTTCCCCTTTCGAGATTACCTAATAACATTTGCCATTTCTTCAGACAATATGGGCTTTTCTAAGGACAAGCAAGTTTTGGGATATCTAAAGAATTAAGAAATTAGGGAATTTCATGCACATTAGTGTCCGCCTTCGATTAATATGAGGCATTATAATACTGTTTAAACTGGTCATTGATGATTTGAGGGTTGTGTGATATTGTGTCAGCACCTGTATTAATCTTTGGGATCATCTGTTCAGTTGAATGTTGTTTGAGCTGAAACACAAGGAATCTCATAATAAACCTGTTTGCATTTAAGAATATTTCTTCCAGCTTTCCATGTCGAAAGTATATTAAATTCAGATTGAAGCAGTACTTTTTCTTTGAAAAGATCTGGTGTGGGTGAGAGAGCATGGCGTCTATCAATATCTGAGATGCTGTGCATCAAATATTTAAGTTGCTAGGATCTCTCCATGTTTTTCTATGCAACTTAAGAAATAACTTGTCCCCTGATGTATGCTTTCAAATTCCCACAGAATACTTCTTGAAACATCCTGTGTGTCATTAACTTATAAGAAAAAGTCAATCTGGTCACTGAGAACAAGTTAGGGTCTAGTCACCAATTGTGTTGCAGTGCTATATTACCTGGAAATATTATATCTATTTGCAATGGGCTCTGAAAAAACTATGCTATAGTACTGGCTATGGGGGATTAAAGAAAGTAATTGGTTATCTACGATGAAATAGTCGATCCTAGAATTGCTATGTGTACGAAAAATAAAGAAAAATTGTTTAACAGAATGATTTTTTTGCCCGCCACGGATCTGATGAGCCACAAGAATGGAGCCTCTGCAGATGATGACAAAGGGCTGTTCTGTCTTAGATTGGACCTGTCAAGCTGAGCATGTAGGACGCAATTGAAATCCAATTTAAAGGAGTTAAGGTCAGGTAGAGCAGAGTAAAAAGTTATGAAAAATTGTGAGTTGTCTTAATTTGGATGATAGATGCTATTATTACTGTATTAAACTGTGCATTAAATAACTTGCCCACTGCAACAATATAACTACCATTGGACGCAATTGAAATCCAATTTAAAGGAGTTAAGGTCAGGTAGAGCAGAGTAAAAAGTTATGAAAAATTGTGAGTTGTCTTAATTTGGATGATAGATGCTATTATTACTGTATTAAACTGTGCATTAAATAACTTGCCCACTGCAACAATATAACTACCATTGGGGTCAGATATAGTTTCAAAAGGTTCTGAAGGTTTCTTTTGGGAATTATTATTTAGTTGTGTTTCCTGCAGAAATATTATATCAGGCTTTAACGATTTCAAATGACTGAATAATTTTGTTTGTTTTTGTTTGACAATACTATTCATGACTTTGAATTGAAAAAATAAACTGGACCTGGGTGTTGGTAAAAAAATGAGTATATACAGTATGTGTATGTTTAGGTCATGGTATGAAACAAAAACAACCTCAAAGAGACAGAAAACATCCATCCATTCATCTTTGTCCGCTTATCCGGAGTCAGGTCGCTGGGTAGGGTGGGGGGGTGGGGAGGGGGGGGGGGGGTAGCAGCTCCACCATTGGACCCCAAACTTCCCTTTCCTGAGCCACATCAACCAGCTCCGACTGGGGGATCCTGAGGCTTTCGCAGGCCAGGTTGGAGGAGGCATCCTTACCCAAACCACCTCAACTGCCTCCTTTTGACGCAATGGAGCAGCGGCTCTAATCTTCACGGATGACTGTGCTTCTTACCCGATCTCTAAGGGAGACACCAGCTACCCTCCTGAGGAAACCCATTTCGGCCGCTTGTACCCTGGATCTCGTTTTTTCTAACCCTAACCCATGACCCAGCCTTCATGACCATAGGTGAGGGTAGGAACGAAAATTGACCGGTAGATCTAGAGCTTTGCCTTCTGGCTCAGCTCCCTTTTTGTCACAACAATGCAATAAATGAAATGTAATACCACACCTGCTGCACCAATTCTCCGACCGCTCCATTGTCCCCTCACTCGTGAACAAGACCCCAAGGTATTTAAACTCCTTCACTTGGGGTAAGGACTCATTCCCTACCTGAAGAAGGCACTCCATCAGTTTCCTGCTGAGAACCATGGCCTCAGATTTAGAGCTTCTGATCCTCATCCCAGCCGCTTCACACTCAGCTGCGATCCGATCCAGTGAGTGTTGTAGGTCACAGGCCAATGATGCAATCAGGACCACATTATCCGCAAAAAAGCAGCGATGAGATCCTGAGCCCACCAAACTGCAACCCCTCCCCACCCCGACAATGCCTTGATATCCTGTCCATAAATACTACTTTTGAGTTCCTCAAAGTGCTCCTTCCAACGCCCTATTACCTTCTCAGTTGATGTCACCAGCGTCCCATCCTTCCCATTCTGTACATAGCTTGGATGGTTCCCCCCTTCCACCTCCTGAGGTGGTAAATGGTTTTCCAGAAACCGAAAGTCTTACTCCATGTCTGCCTCTTTCACGGCAGAGGCTGCAGCCCTACGGTACCTTGGTAACTTCCTCTGGAGTCCTCTGGCATAACATATCCTGAAAAGACGGCTTCCTTGACCACTGGTGTCCACCACGGTGTTCTTGGGTTATCGCCCCTTGAGGCACGTAAGACCCTAAGACAACAGCTTGCCTCGCAGCTTCAGCAATGTAAGCTTTGAACATTGTCCACTCAGGTTCAATGCCCCCAGCCACCACTGGGATGCACAAAAAGCAATGCTGGAAGTGTGAGTTGAAACCCTGTCGGACAGGACCCTCCTCCAGACGTTCCCAATTTACCTACACTACTCATTTAGGCTTACCAGGTCTGTGAAGAGGCTTCCTCCACCATCAGACCCAACTTGCCAAGCGTCTAAAACATACGGCCTCAGATCAGATGAAACGATTATAAAATCGATCATTGACCTTCGGCCTAGGGTGCTCTGGTACCACGTACACTTATGAGCATCCCTATTTTCAAACATGGTGTTTGTTATGGACAATCCATGACTAGCACAGAAGTCAAACCTACAACCACTCTGGTTCAGATCAGGGAGGCCGTCCCTCCCAATCACGCCTCTCCATGTATCTCCATCATTGCCCACTTACACTTTATGGTGCCCCAGCCGAACTATGGAGTCCCCGACTGGAGCACAATAAAGGACTCCCTTCAAGGTCTCCAACAAGGCTGAATACTCCAAACTTTTGTTTTGTGCATATGCACAAACAACAGTCAGAGTTCCCCTCAACAGTACCTGTCATGGCCCCATATGTTGACTTTCACTCTCCCACCCTCTCCCGCTGGTGCAGATTATCCTCAATAAAGCCATTCAACTTGGTCGGGTCCTCAAAAGATCTTTTTTTGCCAGCTGAGATCGTAATTTTAAGTGTGGCTGGATAAAAGAGATCATATTTCACACCTGGACATCGGCCATCACTCTGTTCCTCACCAGAGGCGTTTAGTTGCGGAAGATGTAAAAACGCCTGCCTTTGTGTAGCAGGGGACCCGCACCCATGTCATCTGCTTTCTCCTTAAAGTAGTGAAACTTGATGATTATTGTCGTCGGGGAATCCCCATCTTTGGGTCTCGGCACTAGGCTCTTGTGTGCTCGGTCAAGCTTCGCCGTGTAATCCAGGCCCAACCCAGGTCTCCTGCAGTAGTTGAGCAGTGGTTTCCAAAGCTCTCCTCCACAACAATTAACCCTGCAGTTATCTCGCAAGAAAGGGGAGGAAAATTCATTCTTAAATGTTCTTTCCAAGCAGAGCTCACAAAACCATGTCCTCACAGGTTGCTACTCCACCAGAAACCTCAGGATTTTACTTTTTAACAGAAAGGAAGACATCCTTAGAAATCCTTTGCATAATCTTGTCATACACCTAAAATATTAATCCGAGCCTGTCAATGGAAAAACAACCACTTTTGTGAATGTAAATTGATGGTGCACAATTGCCCCGTAACTTAAATTGGAGCTTGTCTTGCTGCTGCCAACAGTCTTGCTTAATGCTGGACCAATTTCAAAGGTTGTTGTATCCATCAGTCACCTATACACAAAAACATAGGAAAATAGGGTCCAGGTTGAAAAACCCCTTTACATTCAGTTCTTGAGTAAAGGTTATTAGGTACAGAGAAAAATTTAAAACTTGTCCCCCAAACATCAACAAGAAGGTGCACCATGCAGAGAACACTGGACCCACAAACAACAACTAACCCTCTACAACACTGTAACCTGCTCCAATCAATTAATGGATTTTAATAAGATCATAAGAGTAAGCTGTTTATTGACAACACAATTCATATTTTGTACGAAATACCCCCTCTCAAGCAGTCAGGTTAATTGAGGCCATCTGTGTTGTGAACACTGCAAACATTGAAATAAACTAGCACTGAGCTTTATTTCCCTTCAGTTGCTACCCTTCACCTGCAGGCAAAGCAGTCGAGCGCCGCTGTATTTTCAATGGAAGTGAAAATGGTGACTGATGTAGAGCCAAAGTTTGGAAGCACACAGGTCCAGAGGAATAAAGTGTTGTGTTTACGACTGGTCAGACTCAACAGAGAGGGAGATGAGATGCAGGAGACTGAAAGCAGTGAACACTGGGGACGAGAGGATCCCTGGTGGAAAAATAAAGTTGTTTATAATATCTCTTGCTCTCCTGTACAGGCTTACCCGCTCTGAATTAATCCTCTTCACTCTTCCATTTTATTCTTCTTTACCTCAAACCCATTGATTCCAACTCTGTACTTCCAGTTCCTCTAGTTTGCTCTTGTTTTCTCTATTAGTAGTAGGGTATTTGGGGCCTGACACATCTGACAATGAATGACTTTGAGTGATTAAGACTCTTTGTGTCTTCTGTTAAAAGTTGCATTTGTTCACTACAGTGAGCTGTTCATCTCAATACCTACAAGTATGTTCTTCACCTGTGCAAAAGTACCTGTTCAAAGTCTTTTTTTATTACTGCCCAAGCCATTGCAAAATGAAATCAAAACTAACTAGTCTACTGTATCCACAGTACACTGAATGTAATTTACAGTTTTTCACATAACTGTGAATAAAAACAATTTATCCTAATAGATAATTCATGTGTAGCAGCCTTAAAAACACCCACACAATCACATTTGGGTGACATACAGCTACTCTTTTATGGAGAGCCTTTTCATTCTATGCAATTATCCTGCGCCATGCACATGGCACGTTGAAGATGTTGGCCTTGTGCCAGAAAACCTTTTCTGCCAGAAACCTCTAAATTCTAAGGTAACAAAGCACTTGTTTTTTACAAAGTGAAATAAAACTATCTGGTAGAAAAGCCCTGAAGGCTAACTTCTCCGTGCTGTTGGGAGAACTTAGACTTTCTCCTAGAAATATTAAGTAGTAATAGTTGTACAAAGAGCGGCACAATATGTCCACAGAGAAGATTATGGTGGATGAATGGCTCAAACACAGGATTCTTACACAGAAAACTGGGGGTTTGTGTCTTGTAAGAAACCCAAATTCAATGCTGATGCATTATTTTGGACTTAGGTGACTTGTTTACTTTGTTTTTTTTAGTTGCAGTTAGGGTGGGGGTTTTGAATGAAATGGCTTTCCATAACCCTCCAGAGATCCAAAATGCAGTTGTAGTTTAGCTGATGACAGGAAAGAAAATGGGTGGGCGGACACCGAAAGACTGGTTGGGTTGAGAGAAAGAGAGAGAGTATTATTATTATAAAATTAATAGAAATGTGACTAATTACAATAATAATAGTACATATTGAATAGTAGCAGGGGCGTCAAGCAGGATCACAACAGCAAACGCAACCACAATCCAGGTGCCACCACAATCCATGGGGGACCTGTGAGACCAGAAAGCACATAAAACTCTGGAGGAGATGCCAAGTTAGTAACATGCATTAATGGGACAGGAATGCATATAGATGGTGAAAGAAAGGGAGAGAGGGAGAGAGAGAGAGGAGATGAGTTCATTGTGTCATGGGATTTTAAATAATATTCTGGATTTTACAGGGAGCCAGTGCAGAGAAGCTAATATGGGAGAAATTTTCTTTTCTAGTTCCTGTCAGTACACGTGCCACAGCATTCTGGTATGAGAGGCCACCTAGGAAATAATTCATACTTCTGTCTTCTATCAAACTATCATAATCTTGCATATTCACCACTATACTCATACACACACACTATTATATTTTTTTATATGCATGTATGAGAGGGTATAGATATAGTATGTGTGAAAGTATAGTAGTGTATGTAAGAGAGTATAGTAGTGTATGTGAGAGATTATAGTAGTGTGCATGTGAGAGTATAGTAGTGTATGTAAGCGAGTATAGTGGTGTATGTGAGAGAGTATAGTAGTGTATGAGAGCGAGTATAGTAGTGTATGTGAGCGAGTATAGTAGTGTATGTCAGCGAGTATAGTAGTGTATGTGAGCGAGTATAGTAGTGTATGTAACCATCCCTGAGAAGATTGTAAATTATGGTGCAATCGGGCACAACTCCTGGCTCACAAAGGGTATCTTAAAATCTATCACACATAAAAATAAACTTTACATATACTTTTAAAAAAAAGTAATTATAGGAATAAACTCACACATATAATAAGGAAAAGTAAAAGTAACCATTACGCATACCTCATTCAAGCATCCAAGGGTGATTCCAAGAAGTCTTGGAAAGTGCAAAATGAAGTACTTAACAAGAGAAAAAATAGCACTGTACTACCAAATATTGTTAATAATTCCACTAATGACATTGATCTAGCAAACAACTTTAATAATTACTTTGTCTCCCTTGGGGAAAAACTCTCTAACAACATAAACCAACCTCAGGGTATCTCTCCAAATCATTATTTGCAAGGCAACTACATCAACTCTTTTCTTTATGAAGCCAACTGACTGCAACGAAGTCTATAAAACCATCACAGATTTACAAAGTTTGTACACTGCTGGTGAGGATGAAATCTGTAGCATAATTCTGAAAGCCATTGCAATTGATATTATTGAGCCTCTTACTTATTGTATAAACCTTTCGTTGCTCTCCAGAATTGTACCGAAAAGGGCAAAAATTTCAAAAATCATACCAGTTTTTAAATCTGGGGAAAAAAATGATTTGAGTAATTATCGTCCCATATCTATTTTGCCTACAATCTCTAAGGTTTTAGAGAGAGTAGTGTACAAGAGGTTAAATGAATATCTTGATAAGGTAATATTATTGTTTCTTCCCAACATGGCTTTAGGAAAAGAAGTACCACATGTATGGCAGTACTAGATCTGATTGAAAAGATCAATGATGCCATTGACAAAGGTGAATATGGTATTGGTATTTTTTTAGATTTATCCAAGGCATTTGATACTATTGATTTTGATATCTTATTGAATAAATTACACCATTATGGAATCAGAGGACTAGCACTTAGCTGGTTCAAAAGTTATTTATTTGGCAGACAGCAATTTGTAAATATTAAGGACCAAATTTCAATAAGAAAGCCCATCAAATTTGGAGTCCCTCAGGGATCCATTTTGGGCCCTCTTCTGTTTTTACTATATGTTAATGATTTTGAAAATTCCTCTATGGTCTAACACAAAGTTTTATTTGCTGATGACACAAATCTATTCATGTCAGATGTGAAAGAAATAATAAATAAAGAGAAAGAAATGTAGAAATTTGGTTTCGGTGTAATAAACTATCTCTTAACATTAAAAAGACTAACTACATTGTGTTTCAGCCCAAGAAAAATCAAATAGTAAAGAAGCATGTTTGTCTTAAAATAAACGAACAAATTATTGAAAGAGTAAATGCCACTAAATTCCTTGGATTTTATATTGATGAATATTTAAATTTCAAATGCCATATTGATCATCTAACAAAAAAATTATCAAAATATGTTGGACTATTTTTTAAATTAAGGTATTTACTTCCACACTTTGCACTGCTCACCTTATATAAAACCCTATTTGAACCACATTTAATCTATTGTAATACTATATGGTGTAACACTTTTCCTAGCCATTTGGGAAAACTACAGATTTTACAGAAAAAAGTAATACGGGCATTAATGTGGTCTGAGCCTAACACCCCTACTCGTCCTTTATTTCATCGTCTCGGTTGATTGAGGCTTACTGAACACAATGTATATCATAATGCCTGCCTGATGTTCCAGGTTGTTCACAGGTTAAACGACCGGTTATGTGACCTTGTTCCAATCAGTCGTCCCCTGTACACTTACGACACAAGGGGAAAACACCGAATTATTGGTAAAAAACGTCGATTAAAATGTACGAGCCTGAGTGTAGTTTGTAGGGGACCACAGATTTGGAATGAGCTCGAGGAAAACTTAAAATTGTCGCATTCTGTCTCCATCTTCAAGAAACATCTCAAGGAAAAATTGCTTTCGTCATATTGTTGATAACTTTGTAAGTGTTAACAATTTGTGCTGGGATCGTTTATTTGTTGTTTTTGTTTGTTTGGGTTTTGTTTTTTGTAAATGTTTTATTTTGTCCATGTTAAATTGAGCTTTTGGTTGGTATGTTAATTGTTGTTGTTTATTGTTTCCGGGCCCCCTCTGAAAAGCTTTTAGTAGCTTATTTGGGGTTCCCCATTTCATGCGTCCTGTATATGATCACTGTACCCCATGAAATTGTGTTTGAATATACAATGATGACGTGTGAAATAAAAACGAAACGAAACGAGTATAGTAGTGTATGTGAGCGAGTATAGTAGTGTATGTGAGCGAGTATAGTAGTGTATGTGAGCGAGTATAGTAGTGTATGTGAGAGAGTATAGTAGTGTATGTGAGAGAGAAAGTGTAGTTGTGTATGAGTGAGTGTATAGTCATGTGTGAGAGAGTATAGAAGTGTGTAGTTAATATAAAGAAGTTGGTTTGATCAATCAGGAAGTTTAAATTCTCACTTCCTCATTGGCTAAACGGGCCATTTTGAGTTGTCAGTATCCAGTGGGCTTGCTGCTTTGAAAGTACAGCTAACACCAACTCAGAGGAACAAGGAACATTTAAATCAAGCAGCAGAAACTAAGGACTAAAACAACCTTGTTGGACAAAAAATGTCAGGGGTATTTTTTCTTATTTGCTTTCTTTTTCGAGGTCACTTTTTGTTTGTGAAAGTAAATGTAAAAGGACTGTTCTTATATAGCAATTTTCTAGTCTTAACAACCACTCAAAGCGCTTTTACATAGTACAGAAACCATTCACACACATTCATATAGTGTGGCCGAGGCTGCCGTGTGCTCAGAGAATTGTGAGGGAAACTAACAATTTGGGACATGAAAGTGTCATGTTGTAAAGATTCATTTCTGAGCTTAATGGTTATACTCACACAATCTCTTTCTTGCTCTCAATTAACAAGCAGTTTGAAGAGGGTGACAATCAGGGAAGCGTTGGTGTCCTGGAGGCGTTCCATGCATATTTTGCATGCATGAATTTGTATCAAAAAAATATCAGTGGGAAGGAACATGTTGACCTGCTATCAGAACTGGTCATCCTGGTTGCCCTCCATACAATATACTACATCAACAAATTGCCTTTGTTTGGCCTTTGGCATGAATTTGGAACAAAAATCAGTATGCTTTGGAATCAGCAAAAGGACACTGTACCGTCACAGACAGCAGATACAAATTGGTTCCCTCAGCTATACAGCAATATCTGATGAGGCATTGTATAACGTCATCAGAGAGATCCTTCAAACCACTCCATATTAATTGGAAAGGTATGTCCGCGCGGCCTTAGAATACAGCGCTGGCGTGTGAGACGCTGCCTGCAACGTCTTGACCCAATTGGTTGGGCCAATATCTACAACATTAAACAAACTGTTAGGATCACTTAGACTAGACTTAGACTTATCTTTATTAATCCCTTTGGGATGACTCCTGCAAGGAAATTAAAGGTACCAGCATCCGATACAAAACCAGAGAGCTACTGGAGAGGCAGCCATCTTCCACAGCGCCTACATGACAAATCATGTCTTCATCACCTTGTAAAAAATTAATTATAACATTTTCTTTCAGTAGTCATATGGATGGAACCTATAAACTGGTCAGGTGGAGAATGCTCTATTATGGATATGTTGACAGCTTTAGTAGGACTATCATATACTTGTAGTGCAGTACAATAGAGTATCAAGCTTTCGTGTAGGTTTAGAGAATGTTGGCATTTCCTTGAGAATACGCTGTGATCATGGCATGGAGAACACCGGGGTTGCCCAGTATATGCTGGAAAGAAGAGTGTTAAATAGAGGTATCATCACTGGACGCAGTGTTCACAACCAGAGGATTGAATGGTTATGGCCAGAGTTTATTACAGTGATCTCTTCTCTTTCATAGAAAATGAGAGCATAATGGACTACAAATGAACTGGACTTAATTTGTCTACACTACATCTACTTAGGCAATGCACAACATTTTAGTTGGGAGTGGTCAACTGAAATGAATGACCCCCCCAGTACATTTTGAGTCTTCAAACAATGTTGTTGTTCCAGAAAATGACTTCATTTTCAATGAAACAGTTATGAACACAATTCTGGAAACTGTAGCCAATGACGGTAACCATGGCATACAATTATTTCTGGGCCTGGTGAACTCTATTAGTGAGCAAGTTTGTTATTGTCAAGGCAATAAGGACACTATTGGGAGGTTCATTAAAGGCCAGTGACAATTTCTGCTCTACAACGTTGAAAAATAAAATAACAAAATGGTTTCCATCTTAGTTAAATGATTATTCCATTGTCAATTGTTTAAACAAGACATTAATGTATTAGGAAATGCTAAGTTATTGACAACGATGTCTCATCAGTTTAATAGAGTTCAACAGGCAACAGATTTTTTATAATGTACATTCAGGAGTTCTCTGACGTCATTCTTGACCAAATCCCTGAGTGTTTTTGAATGCAATCCATAGTTTCCTTGAAATCCTTGATTTTTTGTTTCAGGACTGGCAACCGCAGACAGTTAATGCATGTGTTTGCAGTGGGTAAATGACTGAGGGGCAGCTCATGGAGAAAATCCATTGAAGGTCATTGGGAGAAGCCCAGGGGTGGAATGGCATTTGGATACCCCCCAAGTTTCAATGGTCCCTCTTGCTCTGAAAAAGAAAACACTAAAGAACACCAAAAAAGAAATTTAACCTAGCTTGTAGAACATGTTTTAAAAAGTAGGGAAAGACAAAGACAGAGCAAGAATGTGAAAAAAGAGTGATCAAAGTTAACAAAACTACTGTACAAAGGTAGCTTGGTTGCAGCTGTCGCCATGGTCCCGCTACACGTTCCCTTCCCTGCCACGATCTGCGGTGCCCAGCTACGTCCTGCTGTGCCTTGTAATGCTGCACAGTGCCCTGCTATGCCATGAACTACTACAAAGAACTACTACAAACTACTATTATTTTTATTTATTTTTTTGGGACTGTTATTGCCACTCTTCATTCTATCCCCAACCGGTCGTCAGACACCACCTACCAAGAGCCTGGGTCTGTCCGAGGTTTCTTCCCAAAGGGGAGTTTTTCCTTGCCACTGTCGCACTGTTGCTTGCTGTGGAGGAAACTACTAGAACTGTTGGGTCCTTGTAAAGTGTCTTGAGATAACTCTTGTTATGAATTGATACTATAAATAAAATTGAATTGAATTGAATTGAATTGAACTGATGAAACTAAATACAACTTAAACCACAACTGAAGGAAGGGAATTTAACAACAAAACACACTCATAGTAGTGCAATGTGTGTACACATATTCCATATCTAGCAATAATACTTCAAACCTTAATATTCAACCTCAAAATGCAACCACACATTCCTCTGCCCTTCTTCTGTTGTTGCCCACTGCTGGCAGTTGAATTTCAAAGAGCTGTTCTAATACATCAGCTGTGGGTGGGGATGGCTTGTGACAAAAAGCGGTCTGAAAGCATCTGGGTGCAATCTTATTGTATCAAGAACACCAAGGGTCTTCATCCCCTGCTTGAATCTGTAAAAATGTATCATGAGAAGATACAAATATCTTTTTTCAAATTGGATAAATTATCACACAGCACACGAAAGGGATGACTTACAAGACCGTTCAGTGTTTTTGATTATGCAAAAAGGCCTTGGACTATCTATAAAATGATGTTCTTTTAGGTATTTTATATGATACATGCAAGCCTGTATTCTGAGTGTGTGTAAGGTCAGTGGCTTTTAAAAATACATGTTTAAATATTTAATTATTCTTAATTATGTTCGCTAAAAAATGGAGTTACACAAACTTTTGAAATGCTCCACTAACTCGATGAACCACCTGAAACCTGATGATATCCTCCACCAAGAGATCTTTGTCCTATGTGTTTTCAAAGGCCCTAGACATCTGACATTGGCCATATAATCTGTACGTAGTTCATCAAAAGATGTACACCCAAGGACACCAAATAAAAATATGGGAGAAACAAATCAACAAATTATAGTTGACTAAACAACGCTTAACTTTTTAACAGGAAACAAACTCAACATTATTTTCTTCACTGATGTATTAACACATAATCCATTGCAGACATGTTGGATTTGACTAGATTCATTAAATATTAAAAACAAGCAATGAAGCCTTCCAGGTTCAGAAAGTAAGTCAGGTACAGTAAAATAACCGATTTCTCCATAGACTGTCCAGCTTATCGCCTATTCATATTTTTTCCGTGTACTGCTTCAATAATTAAAAAGCCAAAGTAGCATCCTTGACATGACTTCACTATTTAAGTATATTGGTAGACTTGGTAGAATTGGTAGACTAGAAATGGCAATATGTTCTAAAATCACCAACTCAATCGGAAATGAAATTGTACATACTATAAATGAATGAAGATGCATAAATAAGAGAGACGCTTGCATCATTAATGGCAATCTTCTTTTCACACAGATAGGCTAAATATCATCACCCAGTCAGATGATTGCAACGCAACTAGCTAGCCCAGCCGAATCGATGCTAGAGCTAGCTCTCTCATTTAACGCTATTTTTGCTGTAAACAGTGTACTCTGATGTCTCCTTCCGTTTCCATCAAACTGTCACATACACAGCTATACTCTCTCACATACTACTGTACTCTCTCACATACTACTATACTCTCTCACATATTACTATACTCTCTCACATACACTACTATACGCTCTCACATACAATGCTATACTCTCACATACACTACTATACTCTCTCAACATACACTACTATACTCTCTAACATACACTACTATACTCTCTCACATACACTACTATACTCTCTCACATATACTATACTCTCTCACATACTACTATACTCTCTCACATACACTACTATACTCTCTAACATACACTACTATACTCTCTACACATACACTACTATACTCTCTAACATACACTACTATACTCTCTCACATACACTACTATACTCTCTAACATACACTACTATACTCTCTAACATACACTACTATACTCTCTCACATACACTACATACTCTCTAACATACACTACTATACTCTCTCACATACACTACTATACTCTCTAACATACACTACTATACTCTCTCACATACACTACTATACTCTCTAACATACACTACTATACTCTCTCACATACACTACTATACTCTCTCACATACACTACTATACTCTCTAACATACACTACTATACTCTCTAACATACACTACTATACTCTCTAACATACACTACTATACTCTCTAACATACACTACTATACTCTCTCACATACACTACTATACTCTCTCACATACACTACTATACTCTCTCACATACACTACTATACTCTCTAACATACACTACTATACTCTCTCACATACACTACTATACTCTCTAACATACACTACTATACTCTCTCACATACACTACTATACTCTCTCACATACACTACTATACTCTCTAACATACACTACTATACTCTCTAACATACACTACTATACTCTCTAACATACACTACTATACTCTCTCACATACACTACTATACTCTCTCACATACACTACTATACTCTCTAACATACACTACTATACTCTCTCACATACACTACTATACTCTCTAACATACACTACTATACTCTCTAACATACACTACTATACTCTCTCACATACACTACTATACTCTCTCACATACACTACTATACTCTCTCACATACACTACTATACTCTCTAACATACACTACTATACTCTCTCACATACACTACTATACTCTCTAACATACACTACTATACTCTCTAACATACACTACTATACTCTCTAACATACACTACTATACTCTCTCACATACACTACTCTACTCTCTCACATACACTACTATACTCTGTCAAATACACTACTATGCTCTCGCACATACACTACTGTCTCATACAAACATGTAAAAGCATTATAATAGTGTGTGTGTATGAGTATAGCGGTGAATATGCAAGATTCTGATAGTGTAAGACAGAAATATGAATTATTTTCTAGGCAGCCTCTCATATTCTGGATCAACCGCCTGATGCATCTGATAATAAGGAATTGCAAAAATCTAGCCTAGATATAAGAAATGCATGGACTTGTTTTTCTGCATCTTTTTTGAGACCGGATTGCACAGGTGAAAGGCGGCCCTTGTCGCTTGTTTTCGTGTGGGCTGTACCATGATCAAAGATAACTCGAAGATTCACACACGCGCACACACAGTGGAGCTGCCTCCTATCTTTTGTTGTATGTGCATTTTGTTGCTGTCTGATTTTCTGTTTTTCTTTGAAAAAAATGTAGTGCGATAAAGAATGTAATGATTTTGACACTTGACACTAAGAAAAGTACTATGATAAAGTAATAGATAAAAGATTCCTTACGGTGGTACTGTAATTTTGTTCATTTGGTCTATTAAGTACAAAAAGTGACTATTTATTTCATGTCAGCCCATCCTGGAGAGGCACCTCTCCTCTGTTGCTGTTGCTCTTTTGAGTTTTTCCCCAAATGAAGGGTCTAAATATAGAGGCTGTCATATTCTGTACAAATTGTAAAGCCCCTCGAGGCAAATTTGTCATTTGAGGGATAACAGTGGCCGTCTAGAGCACACAATTGATCTTTTCATCCCTTTTCTACTGTGAGTGCACTACTTTGAACCTGCATAGAAGTGGTAAATAGTTTTAAATTGGGACAGAGTTTCAGTCCTTTTTCTACTTTACCGTTGTCTCTCATTATCCTGTCTCCTGCACACTTTCTGTTTCTCACTTTGTCTTTCTCTTCACCACTTTGAAAACCTGAGGCATGTCTTGTTCTGTTTTGTTTCACACTGCTTATCCTTGCAGTGCTAATTATCTCCTTTCGTCCTTCTCTTCTCTTCCTCAGTGAATCAGTGGCTCCTGAAGTAGAAGATAAAAAAGATGTCAAGCTGCAGGGCCACGAGAGGAGAGGCGGAATTCATTCACACTGCCAAACCGAGCCAAGCCTGCTGTTTGACCTGAACTGAATGGGAGGCAAAAGCGCTGTGCTTTACTTCAGACATCTTAACCACACTGATCTCAGCTGCTCAGCTGACCGAACTCCAAACAATCTTCTGTGCTGGCCTCCCACAACGAGGGTTTATACCAGACTTTGAGTCCAAAGTCTTCTCCCTTCTGTATTTTTATTTGTTGTGTTAACTCACAAAGACTGGAGATGCAAAGGCACTCAATCATTTTCTTTGGCTGGTTTTCAGATGTTATTTAAAGACTACAGTATACTCTGTTTCTCTGCTCGTTGCCTACATAAGGGAAATTGTGGAAATGATCATCCATCCACTGGAGGAATTATTACATTTCCATTGATGGTCTGAACTCCTGCAACAAAGAAACACCCAGCTGTGGTATGATGAGAGATACAAAAAATCTGCTGGTTCTGATATCACATAGTAAAGAAGAAGGTAATTTTCAAAGTGAATTTAAAATGTGTGAATTGTAGTTTACATAGCTGAAGGGGGAGAAAAAAAGGAGAGACTGCAACGCTGACATTTTACAGTCGTGAACAGATTTATGTAACTGAATTAGAAAGGGATAGGTCACTAATGTTGCATGATTTTACAATAGTTCAACTGTATTTAAGTTAACTTATTTAATTAAAAAGTGATGACAGAACTAACCTGGCATCCTGTCCCTGCTTTGCACAGCACCATAAAGGGTCGGCCCACCCTTTGCAATGGGTTTTTATTTTTTCCACACCGGACGTGATGATTTTTGGACAAGAGGGTGGACCTGGGTTGGATGACGCAATGACACATACACAAAGCTAAACAATGAAAAGGGAAAAGTTGCGGATTTTCAACCCTTCTGAAATCGAGTCACCCAGTGGAGATTTAAACACGGACCTCTGGGTACTGGCGCCATTCATCTGCATGTATGGCAATACATGAAATTGGCAAACTTTCCCTTAAGTTACCAGCAAATGCTAGCGATAGCTAGCTAGCTTGGTTGGCAGAACATTGAACAAGACATTTTTTTGCGAACAAATTGTGCCAATTTACTTTGATGATGTAAAAACAAACAATGAGAGGGTAAAAGCTTAAGATGAAAACACGGACAACACACAAAAGCAAAGTCACGGCTATATTAACCTTTGTGTTGTCTTCCATTTGTGTTGACCATTAACTTTCGAAAAATAGAAAATTAACTGGTTTTGGCTCTTTTTCCCCAATGTTTTTGTTCACTTTTTTTGATTCATGGTCAATAAACCAAATTATTATGACATTATACCAATTTTTTAGTTTAAAAAATAGCAGTTAAGATCAGAGGATGTTGAGTGGATATCACAGACCACTTTATGCCAAAGGTGCGAAAACCATTTTAAAATGTTTTTCAAATGCTTTAAAATAGAATAAAACATCCAAAGGTCAATTAAAGTAATCATATATTTCACCTGCTCTACATACATCAATGTTCACTTTGGGCAATTTTGTTGAAAGAAACCCATATTTCTGATGTAAAACACTTTGGGTCAAATTCAACCCAAGGAAAACACACGGGTTAATTTACACAGTTATCTAGACATCTATAGAAATGGACTTCTTTTTGCAAACAGCCCCCTGCTGGAAATTAGATAGAATGCAGGTTTAAAGCGCCAAAATGGAACCTAAGGTCTTTTAGTGAATGTACCCAAGTCAAACTTTCGCTTAAAAGCGCCACTTTTAAGATTGGCCATATTTTTGTTTTCGATCAAATGGCCTATTGGATGGGAGAGCTGCCGTTTACCTTTTTCTTCTTCTTCTAGTCTTGATTTGGTCCGAATCACTTGATGAGTTTGTACACTTGGAGCGATTTCCACTTGGTTGGATTTCACATGGAAAAATCCAAAATGCGTCATTACAAATTACGCAAGAACGCTCACTCCTCTTATTTGTCGGATGTGTCTGGAGTTGGAGTAAGAAAGTGTTCTGGACTGGTGCTTATTTCTCACATATCAATGGTCAAACCAGTTCATTTCTTGTGGAATGAAATGGAATGAATATTTCATTTTTGTGGAGTACACAAACAGTAGTTGATGCTATTTGAGGTCTGATCACGTTCTCACCAAAAACGAACCGCTCCATTGTTGGATTGTAAGCGTACCGAGACCACCTCACCAAGCAGGTCTCAATACGCTTGTTTGGTCCATTTATGGTGCGCACCCGATTGTGATTTGCTGCGTTCTCACATGGCCAAACAAACCGCACCAGTGGGGCAAACGAACTCTAGAGCGATTCGACCGAACTAAACGAGGCAGTTGTGAAAGCGTCCTTAGATAAGAAAAGGACCCATAAAGGACTTAGACTCCATCAGTTTGAACCAAGAGTTACACACATTCCTATTTCCTCCAGGGTAGTGTGATTACACGCAATGTTTTAGTCAAGTCTCAAACTTTCAACTCCAAGTCTCAAGTCCCAGTGTTCAAGACCGAGTCCAAGTCTGAGTTATCAAAGAAGAGTCAGATTCCGACTCTATCACTGCCTATTACAAATAAAAGTAGTTAGAAACTTCACCCAACTTTCAAGTCCTATTTCATGATTCCAAGTCTTCAAGTTCAGGGCTCGAGTACTCCATCACTGATTACACGTGATTCTGTATGACGTGAGACCTGCACTGTATAAGAGGGAAATTATTGCTCTTGTTTTTGGGATATCTTTATCCATGCATATTGTGCCTGATCAGATCTGTGCTGTGATAAGTATATATTCAAGTAAGGAGACTGAGACTAGTCGATTCTGTTCAATTATTCATCAAAGTGGAGATTGTCTTAACTATAGTCCAAATAATGTGTAAATGTGACTGAAAAACAAGTGTGTTATTTCAGATAACAAAGGTCTATACACCACAAACTCTAAATATGAGTAACTGAATAAAGCTGATTAAAAGATGTCCATGTTATCTGATGATAATTTATTGTTAATGTTGCCAATAAGCAGCACAGTGTTATGACATGAATAATACGGCTGTGACTCTTAACTGGTCTTGATTTGATATAATCAATGCTTGCACCTCTTCAATTTTATTATATATTGCTAAACAGGGCTTTTTAATTACTACTCTTAAAAAAAGACATGTAGTAGAGTCTGAACACAGCAGAAAAAAGGCAACAAAAAAAGCAGCAAGCGAAAAAATCAACAAGTAACAGAGGCAATAATCAATGGTCTGTCTGGTCTGTGCATCGATGCAGACTCGTCCAGGTCCGCATCATGAAGCATCAATGCAATGACTAATTTCAACATCACTAATGAATAATAAAATCTCCCTTCTGTTGTGAGGTAACAACTGCTGATGCTGTATAACGTTTGTCCTCTTGGTAAATAATCAGCAGCTGGAAATGAACACAACTCTCCCCATCAGGGAATCCAACCCCAGTCTTTCTAGCATGGTGGTGATGGCATGATATGACACATAGTAAGTATGTAAGTAAAAGTTTATTTATATAGCACCTTTCACAGGTATAGGGCCACAAAGTGCTTCACAACAAAAACATTAATATCATAAAATACACACAATAAAAGCATAGACAATACATGATCATATCGACCCACAAGTAGCTAATTGAAAGCCTGAACAAATAAATGTGTCTTTAGACTGCATTTGAAGGCATCAACAGAATCAGAAGAGCGCATAGACGGTGGAAGGTTATTCCACAACCTAGGGGCAACAGCCTGAAAAGATCGGTCACCTCTAGTACGGTAGCGAGTGCGTGGAACCGTCAGCAGGTTCTGATCCACAGACCTCAGAGCACGCACAGGGGTATAACGCTGAATCAAGTCACTAATATAGAGGGGAGCCTGGCCATGTAAAGCTCTGAAAACTAGAACCAAAATTTTAAAATTTATCCTATAAGACACTGGTAGCCAATGAAGTTCTTTTAGGATTGGGGATATGTGAGACCTCCTATTAGTACGTGTTAAAATTCTGGCTGCAGAGTTTTGTACTAATTGCAGTCGAGAGAGCTCCTTTTGGTTTAGGCATAAAAATAAACTATTACAATAGTCTAACCGCGAAGACACAAAGGTATGAATGATAAGCTCCAAATCATTTCTTGAAACTATATTTCTAAGTTTTGAGATTTTCCTTAATTGAAAAAAGCAGTTTCTCGTCAGCTGCTTGCAGTGCTACACTAACGACATGTCTTTGTCCAGGATAACTCCCAAATTTCTAAGACTTGGCTTAGCAGACTGACCTAAATCACCCAAGTATTGTTTAATCCCAGGGATTGCATCCTCAGGGGCAATGATCAATGTTTCTGTTTTGTCTGCATTTAGCTGCAGGGAGTTTTCACTTAACCATTTTTTAATTTCCACAAGACAATGGAGCAAGGAGTTTAACTTACAGATCTCTGATGGCTTGAAGCAACAGTAAAGTTGGATATCATCAGCAAATAGGTGAAAAGAAACATCATTGAACCTTTGTATGATCTTTCCCAAAGGGATCAAATACAACAAGAATAGAACAGGGCCCAGAACAGAGCGTTGAGGCACTCCACAGAGCAAGTCTGCAGACTCAGACCTTATTTGGTTAGCTGTAACACTGAAACTACGCCCAGATAAATATGAGGTGAACCACTGCAGGACTGACCCTGACAGCCCTACTTGATCCCTTAATCTTTTCAGCAAAACCAGGTGGTCGACAGATCCAAGAGAGCTAGAACAGTGTGTTTTCCAGAGTCAGTTGACATCATAATGTCATTTGACACTTTCAGTAAGGCCGTTTCGGTAGAGTGTTGTTTACGAAACCCTGACTGGAATGGCTCATGGATGTTACTATTATCCAGGTGAAATGTCAACTGTTTGCAGACTCCCTTCTCAATGATCTTGGATAAAAACGGGAGCTTAGAAATAGGCCGAAAACTATTCAAATCCGACGGGTCCAAACCTGCCTTTTTTAGCAATAGTTCCACTATAGCATGCTTAAAAGCATCTGGAAAAACGCCAGTAGACAGCGAGAGGTTAACCATTTAAGTTACACAAGGGCCAATTTCATCAAACACTTTTTTGAATAATCTGAATGGAATGACGTCAGATGAACAGGAAGATGGCTTCATCCTGGTCACCAATTCAGAAATATCCGAAATCGTCACAGTCCTAAAAGTGGACCACATGCCGGGGACCGGCTTAAAAACAGCAGTGGTACCACACAAATGGGACGGGATTTTATCTTTAATCATTTTAATTTTATTAGTGAAAAAAAACAAAAAGGCATTGCTGTCAGCTTCACAAAAAACAGGGATAACTTGGGCAGCAGGGCAAACAAGTGTATTGATCGTATCAAACAGCACTTTGGGATTTTTTTTATTTACTGTTATTAGTTGACGGATATAGTCAGATCTGGCTTTTCCAACCGTCACATTATAGGACAACACAAGTTCTCTGAGATAAAGCCTGTGTACCTCAAGGCTAGTGGATATCCACAGACGTTCAGTCTTTCGACACAATCTCTTAAATTTTAAAATCTCTTCATTGATCCAGGGCCACATTTTTTCCCGAATAGGCAAGTTTGAATTTACAGGGGCCACCTGATCCAGAATTTTTTCACAGTGATTGTTTAAACAGTGAACGAAAACATCCACATCAGGGCAATCAATAAGTAGAGCAGGATCAAACAAATCAGAAAAAAATATCTGCAGTATTAGCCGTGATAACACGTCTCTGAGACCTAACTACCTAAATCTAAAATATGGCCTTTTTGGTGAGTGGGCTCAGATACATGCTGATTAAAATTAAAAGTTTCAGTCAATGTTAAAAATTCCATTGCAGGGCAAGATGAATTGTCATCTACATGAAGATTAATATCCCCAAGGATTAAGACAGATTCCAACTTAAAAATAGAGGATAAGAAGTCACTAAAATCCTTTAGAAAGACAGCAGCAGGGCAGAGGTCGATAAACCAGAATACAGTAGAAGGGGGATAAAAAACCCACCTTTACCATCTGCAATTCAAAAAAAGAGAATTTTTGGGGCAAAATTTCATTACATTTGTGGATGTCCTTGTGCACAATAGCCAGTCCACCACCGCGACGAGAAGGGCGGGGCCTCCCAATAGCAGAGCAACCAGCTGGACAGAGCTCATTTAAATGAATAAGCTCTTCCTCTCTCTGCCATGTCTCTGACAAACTCATAATATCCAGGCCTTCCCTTGTGAAAAGATCATTTAATGAATGTGATTTATTTGCAATAGAACGAGCATTCAACAAGCCGAAATGCATTTTAGAGAACGTCACGGAGGCAGTGTCCCTGCTTTGCAACGGCATTGGTTGCAGGTACGACCAGCGTTCACATGGTCTCTTGCCGGTCCATTTGGATAGAGCCGGCACAAACACGGAAGTAAGCATTTGCGGCAAAAATCTCTGACCACCACCACTCCAGCGCTGTGAAGGATCCAGGACATCCGCTGAAATCCGAACAGGCGGCAGCGAAACCACGCTGCCGCTCACATCGAGAAGAATAATTTGCGCGCAGGTCCGATATAGTAGCAAGTAGTCAGGTGAGTCAGGATCGATAGCAAATGGAGGAGGAAATGCCTGTTTGAATCTGTCGTAATCACCAAACAGGACCTCCATCGACTCTCTGATGTGAAACAAATGGCGGTTTTCCACTGCGTGGTATCTACTCGACTCGCCTCGACTCTACTCGCCTTTTTTGGTTTTCCATTACGAAAAAAAGTCCCTGGGACCTGCTACCAGGTACTTTTTTTAGTACTACCTCAGTCGAGGTTCTAAGCGAGCTGAGGCGATACAAAAAGGTGACGTGGAAACCTGCAGGCTGCTGGTTGGTCAGATCGCTGCGTTGTTAGCAGACAAGAGTGCGGAGTGTGTGTCCGGAACAAACGCGACATTAAAAAAAAAATTCTAGCCAGACACCGACAGATTATCTACTCTCTGCACGATTCTCACTTTCCAACTGTTCAATATTAAGGGCTATATATTAGGGGATTTATGTTGTTTCCAATATTGCACACTGTTACTTTAAAAAAACAAGACAATATATCAAAGAAAAGTTTTTATTTAGCTATTCAAGTAGCGCATCAAACCCTCCCGTCCATCCCGGTCTTCTTCCTCTGCACCCTGTGACAGTGTCCCCACCGGGTCTGCTGTCCCAGATGCATCCCAGTCGTTGTCATAAGCCATGACTCTCATAAAGATTATACGAAGCACAGCAGGTCAGAACCAGAGATTTCACCCGTCGGACATCGAACGCCCACCAGACGGTCTGCGGCGGCAATTTTGCAAAGCGTTAATGCTCTGAAACACAAACAGTACACAGCATACATATTTTGGTGTGTAATCATGGTTGCTAAAGTTCATGTACTTTATATAGCGTATAGTAAATACTGACTGTGACCCTAACACATGCAAATGTTAGCTAACGTTACCAGGAAACTTAACTTACCCTTTCGTGTCGGCGAACAACAGTCATGTCGACGTCTGAACACCGTCGGAATTCCCAAACTCCTGTTTTTTTTAGCGGTGATTTTTGTTGCTTCCTTTAGCTTCTTTTGAAACAAAACATTGGCGAGTACCCGACGTGCTGTTGTGAATCACGTAGAAAATTACGTCATCACGCGTAGCTATGGTAACCAGCCACGCTGAGGCGTTACTCAATCTGCAATGGAAAACGGACGGAGAATGCGTCGAGTCGAGTAGAGGCGAGTCAAGGCGAGTCGAGTCGTTACCATCAATGGAAAAACGCTAAAAGAGTCCCGGTCATAAGTCCATACAGCCAGGACGCATCCATCTGTTATGCAGGCTGAGATGATCACGTACACTGAGAAACAGAGCATTAATAATTTACACGGCAGGAGACGAGCCGCGGCTCTGCCAATTACAGGCGCCATCTTGACTCCCTATGTAATGTGTGTCGGCACATGCCTTTTGGTGTGGAAGATTTGGGTTTAATTCCCACTGCGATACATCAACCAATGTGTCCATGAGCAAGATACTTAACCCCTAGTTCCAGAGGCGTGCCTATGATATAACAGTTGTAAGTCGCTTTGGATAAAAGCGTCAGCTAAATGACATGTAGTGTAATGTCTAGCAGCAACTGGAAATTCTAAAGCCAAAAACCCTAAACTGTTTGTTATGACCCCCACAAAAGAGGTGAAAAGATTTATTTATTTTTAAATATTAATGACCAATGATTTGATCCAAGATAGTTAAAAAATTACATAAATTAAGTAATTGATGGATGGATGGATGGATGGACGGACTGACGGACGACAGACGGATGGATGGATGGATGGATGGATGGACGGATGGATTGATGGATTGACGGATGGACGGACGGATGGATGGACGGATGGATGGATGGATAGATAGAAAATGAATCTGTTGCCACTTTTCAACAGCCTAAATCTACTTTGGATTTCAGGCATTGGTCTGCAGCTCATTCTGTTAAAACAAAACACGAGAACTCAAAAGAAAAATAACTATTGTGAACTCAAAATCGTGAATCGTACCGAGTTGTGAGTTGAATGTATCACTGCCTCCCATATAGATTGATAGATAGATAGATAGATAGATAGATGTAGTTTAGGTAGCTAGATTGCTTCAAGAGTCCAACTCATAAATGAAACTAAGCAATAGAAAATGTCTTGTTGCAAGAGGGCTACTCTTAGCTCAAAGCTACAACTGCTCCTATATATCAAGGCAGCAGCAAGCATTGTCAATGTTACATAAGCATGTTCCATTACACCAGGTGAGAACTGCACCCTGGGAGGCTACCTACATAAACCCAAAGGAAAACCCACATGATGGAACTGATTGCTCCGGTACTCAGACACAACTGGCTGAGTCACACTCGCAGTTACAAAACAGAATCTTTTTGCTAATATACCATAGTATCCTTAAAATGATGTTGATAGCATATAAAGCATGGGTGGCCAGATTTTCAAGGACCTCTTATCTGAAAGATAGATAGAGTAGGGAGCCCCTACTACTGTTGATATATTGTATAAAGATAAATTGCATGTTAAACAGGATTAAAATTAGTAAAAAAGTTAAAAAAAAAAGGGTTTTAATACTTTATCTCTACATCATGTTTTAATGTAAAAAATACCTGTGGAAGGCCCATAGGTGGAGTTTGACATTCGAGCCGGGGGGGGGGCAAAAAAAAAGGAAAACTCATTCTAGCAGCTGAGACCTGGACTACCACTTGGGGGAACACAGCACAAGCATGTATGGACAAAACAAACATGCTAAATAAACATATTTTTATTTTAAAGCAGATTTTAAGCATGGCTGTCTTGGAAGGCAATAGACGGATCGGTGTTCGACCTACAGTCTGTTGCCTTTCCAAATGCAGAAACGAAGCACAATCACAACATAAAGCCACGTTAAGAAAAAGATCCGTATTTTGACGTAATCCAATGACATGACAAAAATAAGTAATCCAACAAAAAGGGTCACGGTGTATCCAGCAAGGCCTATGGCACATTCACCAGCCAGCTCCAAACAGGTGAACGAGGCCTCTCCACTTTGGACAGAACAGAGTGGAATGAAACGTAGGCTGTGAGTCCAAATCTTCACAAAACGCACATCAATTGGTAAGATGACAGCAAATGTACAGTATATACATGGCATTTAGGCAACGTTGGCACGGCAAAATGTCCAGACTAGTGCAACAGTATTTTTAGTTTTTTGAGTCCTGCATGTACGTCAACAATGGTCTCAAGAGCTACTTGTCACTTGTCACCTGTCACATGACCCAGAGCCCTGTAAAATAAATTTGTTTTTACAAAAGCAGAATATGAAATCAGCTGGGTGGAGGCCTCGGGGAAGACCCAGGACTAGGTGGAGAGATTATATCTCCATTCTGGCCTGGGAACGCCTCGGGATCCCCCAGTCGGAGCTGGTTGATGTGGCTCGGGGAAGGGAAGTTTGGGGTCCCCTGCTGGAGCTGCTGCCCCCGCAACCACAATACTGGATAAGCGGATGAAGATGGATGGATGGATGGAGTATATGCAATCAGTATTACCTACCACCATTTGGTTGTTTTGTGTTATTTAAAATATTGATAAAATATCTGGTCATGCCAGAAGTAATTATTATTATAATTATTTTTGAAATAATGCAATTACCAATTTCAGCCACCAGGCCTTGTATTGGAAATACACAAACTCTGTATATTGGAAGGCACACTGAATCCTTAAGCTTAATTGTATGGCTACCATATGGCTGCCTTACCTAAAGTTAGTGGTGGAAGGTGTCTTTATTATGTTGATAATAATATTGGAGGGAAAGTGAAACCCAAAATGATTGTCTTGATACTGTCATGCATAAGACCTTTTTTCTGTCCTGGACTCGGTCTTGACTCGGACTCCAACCTTTTTGGACTCGGTCTTGTCTTGGACTCAAATCTGTTGGACTCGGTCTTGTCTTGGACTTGAACTTTTTTGGACTCGGTCTTGACTTGGACTTGACTAGTCCTGGTCTTGGACTTGTCTTGACCTCGACTAAGGTGGTCTTGACTACAGCCCTGTCTCAAAATAAGAACCACTTCCAGTGACCCCATGTTGGCTCTTCTACCTGTTCTTTAGCTGGTAGTATTAGCTACCATAGCTAGCATAGTACATAGCTGGTGGAATTGTGATATGTTTTCATCTTTAGAGCACTGGTAATCCGGATTTGGCAATCTTGAAAACTGTGTATCTGGATCAAGGTGATCCAGTCCAATGTAGCTTTGAAAAAATTGGGATTTCTAAATTCGGTTCATTTTGATCCAGATTCTTTTCATTCACATTTCCCTTGGTGTTAAATGGTCATTCCTCCATGCATCGTCCATTGTGTTGAACCAATGATGCATCTATAATAGTGCACTCATAATAGTTATTGCAAAATTTGCAAAAGAGCCTTCATGGAAGACGTTTGGAGCAATATGCACTCAGCGGTGGCACATCTCACTAACCACCCTGTCCTGTACACCATTGCGGAATACCTGATATTAATAAAATACCTAGACTAATGTGTGTCTCCATGACAAAAATAGCTTCATTATTGACTGTTATTGATATGATAAAAGCATCTAAATTGTTAGTGGTGTAAACTGAACCATCACACAACATCATCACCAATGGAGCACACTAGGCACTGAATGGTTAGGTTTCAATAATATCATGGCATTTGAAATGAAATGGATTACTCAGTCACGCACTCACTTCTGTAGACATAGCATATCCATGTATGGATATGACATTGGAAATAAAGAATACAAATAAAATAATACAAATAATCCAAATAAAGTATGACCCTCAGCCTGGAACCCAAAACATTTATTTATGTTACCTACAGAGTAGGTCCGATTGCTTTGACCTCCCTCTGAAAATCGGCTACTGTGGCTACTAAAGAACTATTAACGAACAAATTACCAGCACTGCTACTATTATCATAGTCATAGTTCTATTATTTGTAATCTTACTAAATGCCACTGTTCATGATGCCAACTGCTATAATTAGTGAGTGAATAGTGAAAACACTATGAACTATGCACAAAATGTCAAACAGAAAATAACACTAGCACCGTTACAGAAACATGAATAAGCAGAAACTGGTGACAAACCTGATGTTCCGGTACATGCTAAGAGGCTTTCCACTACTATATATACCTAACCCCCAGGGCACCACAGCTTTAAGGGAACAGATTCCATCAGAGTTCAAACTTTCAGGTGTGCAGCATGCCTTCAAAACCTGAAACTTGCAATTAAAGGTCCCATGGAATGAAAATGTCACGTTATGAGGGTTTTTAAACATTAGTATGAGTTCCCCCAGCCTGCCTATTGTCCCCCAGTGGCTAGATATGGAGATAGGTGTAAACCGAGCCCTGGGTATCCTGCTCTGCCTTTGAGAAAATGAAAGCTCAGATGGGCCGATCTGGAATCTTGCTCTTTATGAGGTCATATGGTGCAAGGTTACCTCCCCTTTCTCTGCTTTGCCCACCCAGAGAATTTGGCACACCCATGAGAGAGAGACATCATGGCTTTCAAACAAGCAAAGTGGCAGTTGGTCAAAGCCACACCCCCAGCCTCCACCTTGCCCCCCCCTCTCCTCCTCAAAAGCTACAGACTCAGAAATGGCAAATACTGAGGAAAGCTCATTGTGGGACTGGCTCCAGTGGCTGGAATTCTGCACCAAGGCTGAATTTTGGGAAAGAGACTTCAGATACAGTATTAGGGGACCACTAAGGTCTATATAAAAGAGACTTCAGATACAGTATTAGGGGACCACTAAGGCCTATATGAAAGAGACTTCAGATACAGTATTAGGGGACCACTAAGGTCTATATAAAAGAGACTTCAGATACAGTATTAGGGGACCACTAAGGCCTATATGAAAGAGACTTCAGAAACAGTATTAGGGGACCACTAAGGTCTATACCTAAAATAGACTTCAGATACAGTATTAGGGGACCACTAAGGTCTATATAAAAGAGACTTCAGATACAGTATTAGGGGACCACTAAGGTCTATATAAAAGAGACTTCAGATACAGTATTAGGGGACCACTAAGGTCTATATAAAATAGACTTCAGATACAGTATTAGGGGACCACTAAGGTCTATATAAAAGAGACTTCAGATACAGTATTAGGGGACCACTAAGGTCTATATAAAATAGACTTCAGATACAGTATTAGGGGACCACTAAGGTCTATATAAAAGAGACTTCAGATACAGTATTAGGGGACCACTAAGGTCTATATAAAAGAGACTTCAGATACAGTATTAGGGGACCACTAAGGCCTATATAAAATAGACTTCAGATACAGTATTAGGGGACCACTAAGGTCTATATAAAAGAGACTTCAGATACAGTATTAGGGGACCACTAAGGTCTATATAAAATAGACTTCAGATACAGTATTAGGGGACCACTAAGGTCTATATAAAAGAGACTTCAGATACAGTATTAGGGGACCACTAAGGTCTATATAAAAGAGACTTCAGATACAGTATTAGGGGACCACTAAGGTCTATATAAAATAGACTTCAGATACAGTATTAGGGGACCACTAAGGTCTATATAAAAGAGACTTCAGATACAGTATTAGGGGACCACTAAGGTCTATATAAAATAGACTTCAGATACAGTATGAGGGGACCACTAAGGTTTATATAAAAGAGACTTCAGATACAGTATTAGGGGACCACTAAGGCCTATATAAAAGAGACTTCAGATACAGTGTGAGGGGACCACTAAGGTTTATATAAAAGCATCCAAAAAGCAGCATGTCATGGGACCTTTAAACAAAATGAAAACTCATAAAACAAGTGGACTGGAGACTCCTAGTACAGGCATTATGCATCATGACCCCACACAATTAGCAACAGAAACTATTTCAACCGTTCTAGCCTCATTAAGGTATCCTCTATAACATATAAAAAGTCTTTAGAAATCCAAGTGGTGGAAAGTATTGAAAAATACTGAAATCAGTGATGCTAATTTCCCCTTTGCAGCCTACTGAACACACAACAGGTGAATAGGAAAAATATTTTAACTAACAAATATCACCATGAAACTTCCCCAGTTGATTAATTCTATTAAGGCAATATTTTTTTCTCTTACAAGTTTTTAGAACTTTTATATTTAATTACGCAAATGAGGCATTTTCTAATTAAATATGTGCTAATAGAGGAGAATTTTTATAAGTAACAAACACACAGATTTTTCTGTTTCAATTTGTGGGAGATTCACCCCTTTTTTCACCCAAACTGCTTGCACTACTAACAAGTATTGTGTATTAAGACATTGGGACCGTTTCCAATCCTCCACAAAGAATGAACATCGAAATGACTGAAACTTTTAGTTCCTAACGCTGTATTCCCAGCAGAAAGGTCTGGAGCCACCCTCAAGTGTAGGCCGCCTGAATAAACTATACTGTATTTGACCTAGATCCTCTGGTAAAGACTGTGGTGTTTTTTTTTTTCCACGGACATGGTCGAGCAACGTGGTTTGTGTGCCAAAAGGCATTCCTTATCAAATATTTATCCTCATTTTGGATTCAGAGCTGCAACTGCGAAGTTGTAACTGTGTATGTGTGTGTGTGTGTGTGTGTGTGTGTGTGTGTGTGTGCGTATCCATCCATCAAGCTCTCGGCTGGGCTGCATTTTGTCAGATTAAAGCGAGTCTGATGCTGAGTTTTAAGCAGCCTGCTGTCTGGTTCGGTTTCTGTGTCTATCACAATATTGTGCCATGGGAATATCACACTCTCTGCTCTGCCCTGAGGTTAGGACCATGCAGCTTCTCTGGAGAGTTCTCTCCCTCTCTCTCTGTCTCTGGGTCTCTCCATCCCTTTTCTTTATTTGTGTCTTTCTGTGTTAGTGTACCTTACCCTTGTTGCAGTGTAACACTGTAACAAGGGTAAGCTAATGCTACCTCCAATTAGCGCCGGTCGGACTGCAATCTGCGCCTGCAAAATGCCAGGAACATATATTAACCATGCACAGATCACATCTACACAAGGACACAGGTACGGAGCAAACCTTAATCTCACTCAAAGGTAACAAGGAGGGCAAAAAGTACGAGGCATGCTTCTTTCAGAAAGGCTGCGAAACTGGGAGTTAAACTAGGGTGACCAAATGTCCTCTTTTGCCTGGACATGTCCACTTTTTACATACCGTCCGGGGCGTCCGGGGGGGGTTATAAATTTATGAAAATGTCCAGTTTTCAAAGTCAAAGTCAAAGTACTTTTTATTGGTCTCCCTAAGGAGAAATTTGCTTTGGACACTGAGCAACTTACTTAGCTGCAAAAGTTACAGACATAACGACAAGCACAGGGTTAAAAACAATTAATTAAGACAAATATACAGTCAACATATGGGCTACTCAAGGCCCTGTGCAAATTGCAGATTTACGATTTCCTATACTAAATAAGATAAAAGCCATACTTCAAAACAAAACCAATTTCATTCATCCATCACAGTCACAGATATACATTAAAATAGTCATAGTCGTACATTCATCTCTGTTCAAAAGCTCCTGCGGGTTGAGAAGTGCAGGTGTTCCCATAATTTTACCTGCCGTCTTAACCAGATTAAAGATTTCCCTGCTTTTCATGGGACCATTAGCATTTAAGCCCATGTTGCAGGTTAACCACCACTGCTGATTGTTGGGTACAAAAAGGACTCAAGATATGTATAGACATTTTTAAAAATGTCTCCAAGTAGTGTCAGTTTTTGGTCATTTTTGGTATTTTAAGTTAATTTGACGATGACGTCACTTTGCGGAGCGAAGTATCAGCCTAGCACTAGAACTACTGCGACTGACTGGGATGTGGAAGAGGTGGAAAGGCCAGCAGCTACTTAAATTGACGTGCGCTTTGCAAAAAGTACTTACGGTAATTTGTTGTGTGACGTAATTCCTGAAAGGCTGGCTGTATATTATATTTTATTATATATTATGCTATTTGTTTCAGTGTCTAATAAAGGTGCTGGAGATCTCAAAGCTCACATGGACACAGAAAAACCTGATCTTATTACACTGAAAAGGTTTTAAGATATATTTAGTTGAAGCTGGATGACACAGAAAAAGTCATATACATTATTTCTGAATGATTCCAAGGTGGGACCAACCTTCACTCATTACACATAGATTTATGTTCTATGATGAAGTCTGGGTGTAGTGTTCGGATCTCCATAAACTTTTGGATATGTGTTATTTGTCGTCTCTCTCTCACACGGTTGCTTTGCGATTTCACATCTCCTCTCCTCCTACATTTCTCATCCTCCCTCGCTCCCTAGTGTCTTCCACACACACACATACACATTTTCTGTCTTCTTTTTATCTCCTCTCTCACACATTCGCCTATTTCTATAAGTCAGGAGAAATGTTCATAACCCTTGTCCCTCTTCCTCTCTCTCTCTATCAATGCTTCCTTCGCTGTTTTCTGCCTATTCTCGTCTTTTCCTCCCTTCCTCTGTTACACTCTCTTTCCTAGATGTGTAAGCATTCAGTGGCAGTACCATCTGATCCTGTACACCCCCCCCCCCCCCTCGCACACACACATCCTGCACCCACTCACTCCCCTCCGTCTCACTCCACCATGCCATTGTATCCTAGCAACCAAACTTTACGAGTACTGTAGTAGTAACATCAGCCCGGCATCATTCCCCATAACACATTAAATAATCTGCACGGTGCATTTGAATTCTTATTGGTTAATGGCTTATGGCTTTTCACATCATCAAATCACTTCAAGTATTTAGAGAAATTATAATTTTCTGCTTGCAGCATCATACATCGGGGGGGGGGGGGGTACTTGCAGTTTGTCACCCGAAATCTTTGGAACATCAAACACTTCATTTCCTTCATTCGGCTGAATGTTTCTGCAACAATTTGTGCATTTTCTGTATCAATTCATGTGCAAAATGTCTTTATTTATTTAAAAGATATTATTATTATATACGCATTATCCGAAACAAATGTATATTCAAAACATCACCCATGTTTTGAAATGTTTTTTTTTATGAATCATGTACATCTCAGCAACAAATTGTTTATATATGTACATATGTAAAGTATAGCTGTTGATTAAATGTAGTGGTGTAGAAAATACAATATTTCTCTCTGAAAATGTAGTGTAGAAAAAGTATAAAGAGAGATGTAAAGTACAAGTGCATCAAAACAGGTATTTCAGTGGAGTACTTTTTAGGTACATTGACAACTTTCCACCACTGATCTGCACTGAAGTTTAAACTGGATGTCAACAATGGCTACTAAAAACCTGGAGGCTACTAAAAACCTGGAGGCTACTAAAAACCTGGAGGCTACTAAAAACCTGGAGGTTACTAAAAACCTGGAGGCCACTAAAAACCTGGAGGTTACTAAAAACCTGGAGGCCACTAAAAACCTGGAGGTTACTAAAAACCTGGAGGCTACTAAAAACCTGGAGGCCACTATAAACCTGGAGGCCACTAAAATCCTGGAGGTTACTTAAAACCTGGAGGCCACTAAAAACCTGGAGGTTACTAAAAACCTGGAGGCCACTATAAACCTGGAGGCCACTAAAAACCTGGAGGTTACTAAAAACCTGGAGACCACTAAAAACCTGAAGGATACTAAAAACCTGGAGGTTACTAAAAACCTGGAGGTTACTCTTTACAACCCACAGACAAAAAAAACATCCTTCTTTGAAAATCTTTAAAGGTCCCATGACACGGTGCTCTTTGGATGCTTTTATATAGACCTTAGTTGTCCCTAATACTGTATCTGAAGTCTCTTTTATATAGACCTAAGTGGTCCCCTAATACTGTATCTGAAGTCTCTTTTATATAGACCTTAGTGGTCCCTAATACTGTATCTGAAGTCTCTTTTATATAGACCTTAGTGGTCCCCTAATACTGTATCTGAAGTCTCTTTATATAGGCCTTAGGGGTCCCCTAATACTGTATCTGAAGTCTCTTTTATATAGACCTTAGTGGTCCCCTAATACTGTATCTAAAGTCTCTTTTATATAGGCCTTAGGGGTCCCCTAATACTGTATCTGAAGTCTCTTTTATATAGGCCTTAGTGGGTCCCCTAATACTGTATCTGAAGTCTCTTTTATATAGACCTTAGTGGTCCCCTAATACTGTATCTGAAGTCTCTTTCCCAAAATCCAGCCTTGGTGCAGAAGTCCAGCCACTAGAGCCAGTCCCACAATGAGCTTTCCTCAGTATTTGCCATTTCTGAGTCTGTAGCTTTTGAGGAGGAGAGAGGGGGGGCAAGGTGGAGGCTGGGGGTCGTGGCCTTGACCAACTGCCCCTTTAGTTTGAAAGCCATGATGTCTCTCTCTCATGGGTGGGCCAAATTCTCTGGGCGGGCAAAGCAGAGAAAGGGGAGGTAACCTTGCCCCTTATGACCTCATAAGGAGCAAGATTCCAGATCGGCCCATCTGAGCTTTCAGATACCCAGGGCTCGGTTTACACCTATCTCCATTTCTAGCCACTGGGGGACAATAGGCAGGCTGGGGGAACTCATACTAACATTAAAAACCTCATAAAGTGACATTTTCATGCCATTGGACCATTAAAAAATATTCCAATTCCACATTGATATCTTGTATCAACAACACCAACGTGCGCTGCAAGGTAAGAAGGATACATGCATGTTTTGAGCCCCCTTTTTATCTCCCTTTGCCGGGGAGTGGGTTGTCTCTCATGTTGGGGGGAGGGCGGGCATACACCCCCCCCCAAAAGAAATCTAGGCCTATGGTTTGCACAAAAGGTTGTTCTCATAGTATTCATAGTTCCCATGTGATGTGTAGCCTAATGACTTGGGGAAAGTCTGACTTTTCATCTAGGGCCTCAATGAGGTTTGACTTTTAACAACAAAGTTGAATTTACGTCTTGAGACCGGACTAGGACTGCACAATATATTGTTTTCATATCGTCATCCCGATGCCAACTCTCGCAATAAACACATCGCGAAAGAAAGGAGAAATATTGCCAAAAGATGCTCAGAGAATTTTTTGTGTTATAGTTAACACTTTAAAATGGAACTGTCATTCTTTTTTAGCTGTGGCTTTTAGCAATTTGTTGTATTTTTTCAGAATACTGAAAGCAAGCGGAAAGAGTGAACTGAGTCCACTTGATTCTATTTATTTATCGCGAGTAATATAGTTATCGCAATATTCAACATTATCACATATTGCATATTTTCCTCATTTCGTGCAGCCCTAGTATAAACCAATAGGCTTCAGGCTGAGTGCTACAAAGTAGCAAAAGTACTGAAAGACAGACTGACCCAATGTTGGCTTTGGACAACAAGAATATAGAAGGGGGGGGCTGAAACAACCCCTAGGTTAACTAAAATCTTGCTTCTTTTTTTCTCCCAGAAACCCAAATGGAGGGAAAAGCAAATGTTTTTTTTACAACCTTATCTTCAGTGCGAGACGAGACAGGAACAGAGGCTGGATGACAGCCTTTTCAACCCCCACTTGGTTGTCACAGCACGTACTAGAACACTCACCTGTTACCACCGAGCTCTTTCTGCAGGCTTGTTTTCATGAGAACATGCAGTGCTGTCAGCTGGATATGTCTATAAGAGAGATTTCTATGTATCGCTACATTATTCCGTACTGTTCCAAGGTTTCAGACTGTGGAGGAGTAGACGGACATTTTTGAAAGCCTTCTTGATACAATGAGGAGGAGGCAGAGCATACACCTTTTAATTACACACACAAATCACAATCTATTTAAATAAAAGGTTGTTGTACCGGGCTTTCAGAGTGCTGGACAGGAACTGTATTCACAGTTGAGATGTTGAGCTCATTCATAGAGGCTTTGAGTGGGGCTTGCAATAAGTGACAGTGGTTGGTGGTTTGTTAGTCTCGCATTAGCAGACCTTCCTCCACAGTGCTGCATAAGAGGGTCTGGCTAGTCAACACAGCATTCCGGGGAGAGGAGAAAATTGTGCTCTGGTTTATTGGCATTTCATTTCTGTGCGAAAACTCAGATTGGACAGATGGTCTAGCTAGCTGTCTGGATTTACCCTGCAGAGATCTGAGGACCAGGTAACCATAGTCCTCAGATTGGACCGATAGTCTAGCTGGCTGTCTGGATTTACCCTGCAAATATCTGAGGACCAGGTAACCATAGTCCTCAGATTGGACAGATAGTCTAGCTAGCTGTCTGGATTTACCCTGCAGAGATCTGAGGACCAGGTAACCATAGTCCTCAGATTGGACAGATAGTCTCGCTAGCTGTCTGGATTTACCCTGCAGAGATCTGAGGACCAGGTAACCATAGTCCTCAGATTGGACAGATAGTCTAGCTAGCTGTCTGGATTTACCCTGCAGAGATCTGAGGACCAGGTAACCATAGTCCTCAGATTGGACAGATAGTCTAGCTAGCTGTCTGGATTTACCCTGCAGAGATCTGAGGACCAGGTAACCATAGTCCTCTGATTGGACCGATAGTCTAGCTAGTTGTCTGGATTTACCCTGCAGAGATCTGAAGATCAGGTAACCATAGTCCTCAGAAATTCACTGGAGTTTAGAACGCCAACACAAAGAAAGCGTAAGGTGACGGACATCCGCTGAAAATGAGGGACATCCGAAGACACCTGAACAATCCCAGTAGTGAAACTTCAGTTATATAGGATAGTGGTTTATTAACACATAACCTTCTGAGTTGCCGGAAACTGCTTGGAAATAAACAGGCACCTTCAAAAAATACCTGGCATGCACGTGATGTGCATTTTAAACCCTACTGGGATACATTTACAGCAGGAAGAAAACTCCTTTGATTAGAGAAGAAAAAAAACACTGTGGAGAGGAAGAACATTGGATGTGAATTATTAAGCAACGTCCGACAGTGGAATGTCTGAGTATTCACTTTGAAAAAAGGACAACAAGGCCACACACACAACCAACACTTGCACACACACACACACACACACACACACACACACACACACACATACACACACAAAGACCTGTATGCCTAGACTGTGCAGTCAAATTTACACCATTTACACATCAATCCATCATCAAAACAAACGTATTCTATCTCATCCTTAAGATCACAGTATTGTCAGGTTGTCAACACCATAGCTAGCTACCATTGAACACACTGAGATAATGTCCTCTATTTTTATGTGGATTTTGTGGTTCTAGCAACCTATCTGCAATACATTCTAATAAGTACACTCGGTTGGTGTTTTTTAGGCTGATTTCAGTATTTAGACTCAGCATATCTAAATGTAACTACTTAAGGGTCAAATATGAAATTACTCTGTATTTCAGTATTTAGAAAATTACACAGTTGTTTCCAACATAAAGGTGCTTTGTTTTATGCGCCATAACTTGGCTCTTGGACCATGACAAACATGCAGGGGCGGAGACAGACGTAAACCTTCGTGGGATCAGCACACACGTTGTGGGGGTCAGCTATTTGCGATACTTTTCAACTCACTGACGTGATAAATTGCCTAAGAATCTGTCCATCATTTGGGAAAACATTAGCCTTTGAGGTTGGGAAGTTCGGTCTGGACTTGATCCGTTGGGGAGCAACACTCCCTGGTGGTCTAGTGGTTAGGATTCAGCACTCTCACTCCTGGTTTGATTCCCAGTCAGGGAATGCTGTAATTTTGGGGTGGCAGTAGCTCCGTCGGTAGGGAGTTTGGGCAAAAGTATGGTGGTGTATTGGTAGTTGGAGAGATGCCAGTTCACCTCCTGGGCACCGAACCCCCAACTGCTCGGGGTGCCTTTCCATGGCCACCCCCCTCACTCTGACATGTCTCCATTAGTGCATGTATAGGTACTGAGCATGTGTGTGTAATTCAGGCCTTTGTGTAATAACAACAGAGTGTAAATTGTAATTTTCCCTTGCTAGACTAATAAAGGATCCGAAAGATGTTTTTGCCGTCCTTCCTACATGATTCTGCAAAAGTTCAACATTCATCTCAGACATCCCGTTGCTCTGAATGGTTGCAGGTCTACCAAATTGAGTGCAGAGGCAATTTCTTTCCTGGTCATAATCACAGCCCAATGGAGCAGTATCACACTCATATTCTGACTAGAATCTGAGCATGATGACATCAGAAGGCATGGTAGTTGCCAAGGAAAAGAATCCACCTGTAGGACCTAGGTCCTATTTTGTTTGTAATTGTTCTCCAGATTTCTTCATCATTCTGAAACCAGAACACAATAATGTTGAGGACGACTTATTTTAATTCCCACCAAGGGCCTAGGTTTCGGATCAAACTTGAACATTTCACATATATTGAAAATCTGAAATAATTTTTTTCATATGTGAATGTGTACTGTATATCATTGGGTCTGTCTGTATTTGGGCATATGGTTTTAACTGTAATTTACAACTGAAAAGGAGCGTCTGCAGAAATAGTGATGGTAATTTGCTCCCATCTAGTGGTTACTTTGTCGTCACTGTAAGCTTGCTGCTGACTAGAAGACAGAATCAGTCATAATAATAAAAAAAAACTCCATTCCTCTTTTCATAGTTGCATTTTTTAGTTTGTTTTTACACTTTCCTAGCAGTCAGGCTAGATTTTAGATGTATTGTTGCATAATGTGTATACAAAGTTATTTTATATATGTATATAGTTGCTCTCAGGACTCAGGACTGTGCACCAGGTCCCCCCCCCTCTCTTTTTTTCTCTGCACTACCTATACTTTATATTTTTATACTTTATATTCTTATATTTCGTGTCAACACTGTAAAGGGGTTGCTTCAATCTCATTGCACAGGTACTGCACTTGTGTATAATGACAATTCTTTTCTATTCTATTCTATTCTATTCTATTCTATCTAGAGGGAGATTTTTCCAGTTCAACAGAGCTGGTCCTAACATTAGGACCAGCTCTGTGATGTTTTAACCTTGTTCCTGTCATTTCAACAGGATTACATTAGTTTCTTAACAGAAGCTGTTAAACACACATCTCCATGCTGGAAACGTGCGTTAATACACAATTAACAAATAAATACTGCAGTAGCAGACATTAGTCCGACAAGACCTCACTAAACAGAAATAATACTTCTTAGCAAGTGCAACCCTGCTCCTAAGGATAACGCTCTTGATGATCATGATATTAAAGAAATATCAGCAAACACATTTGCTCAAAAACTAATAGAGAACTATATAAACACACAAATGATGACGCATACCATTATACCACAGTTAACTGTGACCAGCATTTCTGATTAATGGATTTAAAATATGCATTTGAATTAAAAAATAAGATTCGGCAAGAAAAATCAAAATTCCAACAGCCCCTGAATACAGCATGTCTCCGCGCTATGACCCGGATGAAGTTCCGTTCAACTTTATATCCCACAATTCCTTTCTCCGTCTTCCTCTTTCCCTACCGCAGCCATGTCTAAGAGAGGTATGAAACCCATCTGGTAAAATCCACATTCATCTGCTGTTTTCTACTCCCCGCCAGCTCTTAAAATGTTGTTTGTGTGTTAGAGAGTAGGAAAGACAACACGTATACGTGATTAGTTTGTAGTTCATGCAAACAGTTTATTATTTCTTAACGATAGCTGTTTCTCTGGCTATCTGGCGGAAGCCATGTTTGGCTGTCAGCGCCGTGCAGGCATGAAGCAAGTAAAGCTAGAGGTTGAAAATGTGGATTTGGAGCAAATGTCGGACTGGTTTAATTGTAATAAACCTAATGTTGCACCATGAAATGAACTCAAACGTAAAGTCACATGTTGCAAATCGTCTCAGTGGTTAGGGTTATGTGAAATTGGTCCGTCTAGCTTAGGCTGTCGGAGTTAGCTAGCTAGCTGCGCCGGTCCTCGCAGGCTCGCGAGTGTGAGTCGTGGATAGTGGCGGCACCTTTGAAGTTTTAGCCACTGTTGAAGCAAATTAATTTGGTATGAGCCAGGGGCAGTCAGTTTATTAGTCAAAAATCTCATGCTCTGGTCAATAACGTTAGTAAGTCGTCTACCAAGCTACTTAGCCACATCGGCAACGTTAATGTGAAGTTGTGGTCGTCTGACACATTTCTGTAAAATGTCGGCTGTTTTAAGGGGTGTTCTTTGCAAAATCCTCAGTGCTTTCAACAAATGTACTTAAACGGACGTGAGTCGGTTTAATGAATTGTAACATTACAACCTAGCGTGTGTGGTTTAGGAAACTGGTGCAATGGAACTAGCTACAGTTAGCAATACTGTCGCAGGCAGGAAGCTGGATATTAAATTATTATTTTTTTTTTATTTTCAGTTCCTTTTATGGTCCTGAGAAAAAAACCTTTTTTTTTCCTAGCTGAAAGTTGGCGTTCTGGAGCTATATTTGTTTTGACATTGCATCGATGGTATGTTAAAGTCTTCAGTTATATTATACATGATGTGTTAGAATGGGGTGCTTGGGCCTGTCAATGTGGTGTTGACTGCTAAAGGCACCAAGTGGTGTTGGTCACATGTTTGCAGAAATAGAAAACCACCTTCAACGTTAATGTGGTAAGGTAGGGAGTAAAATCACTTCAACTGGATAATGTAGAGAAGGTACATACATGTTTCCATTTCTTTTGATGTAAAATGACCAGTTCCTTGACTTTCAAAAAATGGTAAAAGCGTAACTGATTTTAATTGCTCCTGTGTTTTTACAGGACGTGGTGGTTCATCTGGAGCAAAGTTCCGCATCTCACTGGGTCTCCCAGTGGGAGCTGTCATCAACTGCGCAGACAACACAGGTATGCATGGCTCAAATATTAGAATTGGATGTTGTGCAGGTAGCTGGAGCCACAAGTTATCGGTCAAACTGCTGGTCTATTAGCAAGCAGTTGACTTTGTTTGACTGTAAGACAGTGATGTGAATGTTTTCAATGTATTTTCTCAGGATGTATCAAATGTTACCGGTTTCCTGTTTGTTACAATTTGTAAGAAATCACACTAAATCTTAATTAACAACAAATCCTTTTTTCTGCATCAATTTGGAGAATTTCTAAAAAGAGAGTCCCCATTTTTGGGTTGATATTGAATTTAAGTTTAATGCGTCCTTTCTGATTTTAATGTGGGACGCAGGACATACATAGCAACATTACTAGTAAGATTTTTGTCTCTTTGTTTGGTGTTCTCCCCCTTTCAAAAAGCACTTGCTTTGTCTGCTCAGTGGCTGGGTGAGTTGTCGTATAAGGGAATATTGACCTCATCACTGTGGGTGAGATGGCAGCATTACACTGTGGCTGACTAATCTCAATCAGTGATGAGACAAACTGAAGTGCTGTATACCCCCTGCCATTTCTAACCGGAATTGATACTGTGTTCTTTAGAAAACTTTGTCCCAGTTTCTTTATTTCCCCTTCTCCCATCTTTCCCCTTTTCATGTTTGTTCTCCTTCATCCTTCAGGTGCCAAGAACCTGTACATCATCTCTGTGAAGGGCATCAAGGGGCGTCTTAACCGTCTGCCTGCTGCAGGAGTGGGTGACATGGTCATGGCCACAGTCAAGAAAGGCAAGCCAGAACTCAGGAAGAAGGGTAAGTGGAAACAACTAGTCCTAGTGCAAGTTACTGTGGTATTGGGTTTAACTCATGAACCAATGAGGTATTGGTTTGGGTGTATGTACAGTGAATATAACTGCATTGGAAACTGGGTTTGAAATGCACAAAGGACGTAACACTTGTACACCTGTATGTGGTGACAAAAGCTGCCTCCATAGGTCACCTGCCACCGGATTTTAACCAGTAGATCGAAGTCTCTATGCATAGTTAACACTGTAGAAGTTGAATACTTTGCGCTAAAATGACCTTGAATCCACATAACAACATTAAATAACCCACATACAATAATTTATGGCTCGAAAAAGTGGTTTGGGTGTTAAGTTACTCTTTAATGACACTTAAAGGGTAGAGTTAAAGGGAAAAGTCACCTTTTTTATGTGGCTGTCCACTCAGTGTTGATGGTAAATAATACATACAATAAATTAATCAGTGCGTGTGCTATATTATGTGAGAAAGCTGAGTTCTCATGCTCGTGGAGGCTGTGCCTTACGGCTGTTGAAACAAAATCTGGGAGTCAAATATAACATTAAGTGCTGAAATTACTGTTCAAATTTATTTGCATTTTATTTATGAAACGTTTTCCCAATTGTACAAGGCTGGTGCCAGGTCAGAAAAATGTAACGCCAAATATGCATTGTTTGTTCTAGATTGATTCTGCAGTGGTGCATACCCGTGAACTGCAGCAACGAGCTAACATTTAGTTAGACCGGATCAGGGATAAACTAGCATGGACAATGACGGCAACGAGCAAAGTTCTTGCTGAAATGTTGAATCAAACGGTACATATTTTCTTTGTAGGTGTTAGGGTTAATTGATTAAGATTCCTATTTTTTTTTTTTTTTTACAAAGTTGCATTAGTGTTTATTTCACCATCAGAACATTTGCATTTGTTCTTGAGTGTTTTCTCATAGTGGTGATGGAGCAGGTAGGTCAGGAAGTATTTCCCCTTAAAAAAAGCACTTGCTTTGTCTGCTCAGTGGCTGGGTGAGTTGTCGTATAAGGGAATATTGACCTCATCGCTGTGGGTGAGACGGCAGCGTCACACTGTGGCTGACTGATCTCAATCAGTGATGAGACAGCTCTAACCCGCTTAATACAACAGAAGTCTACATAATGGGCCTAAAGTCATAAAGTTCAACCATAAACGCTAAAATCAGAAGTTGCCAAAGAGTCCTTTTTCTCGTTATAAGCCGTTATCAGAAATAAATATATTCCAGTCTAAATTTAATCCAGCAAATTCTTGTAAACTGTGGGTTTAACAAGGCTGGTGTGATGGATAATGTTTTTGTGTCTTTGTGCTTCGTCTGAATGTTATTTATAGAACTGGCTGCTGTAGGGGGTATTGGACTAAATGTCTGGAATGGTTAAAAAAAAATCAATACCAAAGGAATTACTTCAATTTCAATTTATTTATAGTATCAATTCACAACAAGAGTTATCTCAAGACACTTTACAGATAGAGTAGGTCTAGACCACACTCCAGAATTCACAAGGACCCAACAGTGTCCTGCAGAGCAAGCAACAGTGCGACAGTGGCGAGGAAAAACTTCCTTTTAGGCAGAAACCTCGGTCAGACCCAGGCTCTTGGTAGGCGGTGTCTGCCGGGCCGGTTGGGGTTAGAATGAAAAGTACTTCTTCAATTGATTACATTTACCATCAGCACGAACTAGACATCCACATAAAAGGTAGTGAATTCTCGAGTCAGTGGTATCTAATGAAGTACAGTAGTTTTCCAGGTGTTTGTCTTATGAGCATAATCCTCAATGTAACACTAGTTTCACTGGTGGAAACAAACATGAAATGGCATTGGAGAGAAAGTAGCATCTCAATATGAGCACATTACAGAAATGTCTTGTCATTTAGGTCTCCGCATTGGTTTTTAGCTCCATATGAGCAGAGTGTGGGGAAGACTTGGTCGTACAGGCTCTCATTTACAGCAGTAGTTGGGTTAATACAGTTATTATGGATGTTGCAACAGTATATTCTGGATTAAAGTGAAATGGGTTCTACTGCCAGTCTGTTTCACTGACCATGTCTCGTGTAATTTCCAGCCAAGTCAGAATGATGGTTTACACAGGTTTGTATTAGCTTAAATTGAGCCCACTCCCTCTGTCCACAGTGCATCCTGCGGTGGTGATACGGCAGCGGAAGTCGTATCGGCGAAAAGATGGTGTGTTTCTCTACTTTGAAGACAACGCAGGTGTCATAGTAAACAACAAAGGAGAAATGAAAGGTGGGTTTTTTGGATGCTACACATCCACAGGTTTTGATATGTCATACTCTCTGTACAGTGTCTGGACAGTAAGATCATTTACACATGAGAATATATTTGATTAGCTCATTTATTGATGTATAATTACCTCTAGCTCAGAATAAAAGGTAGCTAGATATCTGTCTTGAGGCATTTTAGATGTAATTAAGTTGTTTTAGGGATTATTAGTTGTATGTATTGGCTGCTTAAGCCCTTCGGGTTCTGTCATGATACAGATATGTTGTGGTATTCTTTTCTGCCAGTGGTGATAGAGCAGGTAAGTCAGGAAGTATTTCCCCTTAAAAAAAGCACTTGCTTTGTCTGCTCGGTGGCTGGGTGAGTTGTCGTATAAGGGAATATTGACCTCATCACTGTGGGTGAGACGGCAGCGTCACACTGTGGCTGACTGATCTCAATCAGTGATGAGACAGCTCTAACCTGCTCTGATGTGTGATGCTTAGATTATTTTTTAGATGGTGTATTGCTTTTTTAGCTGATTCACCAAGACCTTCCAAAAAACATTTACAGTGTTCTCCGGACTATAAGTCGCATCAGTCAAAATGTGTCATTGGGGGGGGGGGGAACATGCATATGTCACACTGGACTATAAATCGCATTTATTTAGACATTTTATTTCACAAAATCCAAGAACAGACATTTAATCTGGAAAGGCAAATTATTCAACTACACAATAGCACACAGAACAGGCTGAATACGGTATGTTAACGTAACACATCAGCAGGTATTCAAATACACTTTTTTTCGGCTGCGCGTTTTACTACCTGCAGTTTGTAATCTGCAGAATAGGACTTTGTTTTGGGGGCACTTTGTTTGTGTTCAGTCTTTCTCAGTTGTCAGGAGCAGCATATAGTTGTCACAAGTCTAGAGCGCCCTTGGTGGCTGTAGACGGTAATGATTTCAGTATGAATTAACATTTAATAACATGTCAAATTGTATATTTTTTTATATAAGTCGCACCTGACTAACTTGATAGACCTGCCAAACTATGAAAAAAGTGCCACTTATAGTCCAGAAAATACAGAATTCCGTAAAAAAAAGGTAATAATGAATTCAGTAATAAAGGTAACATTTGAAGTTTGTTAACTTGCCTAGCTACATTTTAAATGTGTATATATATATATATATATGTTTTTTTTACATTATTTTAAGTTTCAATTGCACCAGTCAGTTGTCTGTCCATTTCCTGTATGTATTTAAATGAAGTTGTGTTGTAGCCTAAATAACTGCTTTCCCTTGTGTGTGCAGGTTCAGCCATCACAGGCCCAGTGGCCAAGGAGTGCGCTGACCTTTGGCCCAGGATTGCCTCCAACGCTGGCAGCATAGCCTGAGCTGGAGCCCGCTCCTTTGTTTGTTTTCAATAAAAACTGTTGGTAATCCAGCATCATGTCTTAGTGTTTTCATTTACCATTTATCTAGAAATTATTTTAAAAGGGCATGCATGCAGATAAAAATTATGAAATATGAGCTACTTTTCTGTATGGATGGAATAGCTTAATTCTAGTTAAGTAATGGATATTTGTGCAAATTCCCTTCGGCAAGCATATTATCTTTGATGGTATCAACAATGGTAAAGTGCAACAGCTGCACTTACTACAGGTTTTAATGTTGCACTATTCTTAAAAATGGATTAACTCACTTTAACAGCTTTGGAAATATGGCTTGAGGGTATGTTAAAAATAAATCTAAAGCATGGGAGACTTGTTACATTTATGTATTGCTAATATGTACTGTGACTCTTGTATTCTATTGTCCAGGCTGTTGGTTGCTGCACATGGTCCCGTCATATTCTACCAAAAGAATCATAAGCACACTTGCTATTCAGCCATGAAATCACTATCTACAGCTGCTCCAATTTTCCTATTTGGTATATGAATACATCTCCAAATGTGTTCGTTTACACGGTATTGTTGAATCTTGTTGATGCACTTCCTCAGACCTGCCACTGGGTGGTGGAATGGAACCTAAAGACTACCGGTCTTTAGGTTCTGTAAGCTTTATTTTACAACCTTCAGTTTACAGAAAATTTACAATTCTTACATAGTAGCTTGTTACTTACAGATGAGATAACTGACAACATAACATTTATAGGGCTGGTGTAAAGAAACACATTCTGAATACAGTGAGACAACCACTGGGGAAAGTTAAATACTGTTCTTGAGAGCTTTGGTTCTTAAACATGTTTTCAATAATGAACCTCATATACAATATTTTTCAGCACAGCAGTACCCCTGACCAGCACAAAACCGTGTTGTGTGTGTGTATATATATATCTATATATATATAGATATATATATGTACATTACAGTGCTGCACCATCCATCACTCTGGTTTACTAAATAACCTTGTAACTGAAACTACTTAAATGCTATCCCAAATGTTAAGAATCCACTAAATTCATTCACTATTATAGTATAATTTTAGGACACATTTTTTTAAATAAACATAAAAAACAATCGCACGTACCCCCTGCAGTACTCCAAAGTATCCCCATTTGAGATACACTGCTGTAGAGTATTTGATTTAAACTGGCTGACCCTTCTCTAATCAGCAATACACAGGAGAAGTCTCCACCATGACGACGATGAGAACAGACATTAGGGGTCTTCAACGTTTTTTTAACCCAAGGACCCCTTATCAGAGAGGGAGCAGGGACCCGCTACGACATACACTCACCGGCCACTTTATTAGGTACCCCATGCTAGTAACGGGTTGGACCCCCTTTTGCCTTCAGAACTGCCTCAATTCTTCGTGGCATAGATTCAACAAGGTGCTGGAAGCATTCCTCAGGGAGTTTGGTCCATATTGACATGATGGCATCACACAGTTGCCGCAGATTTGTCGGCTGCACATCCATGATGCGAATCTCCCGTTCCACCACATCCCAAAGATGCTCTATTGGATTGAGATCTGGTGACTGTGGAGGCCATTTGAGTACAGCGAACTCATTGTCATGTTCAAGAAACCAGTCTGAGATGATTCCAGCTTTATGACATGGCGCCTTATCCTGCTGAAAGTAGCCATCAGAAGTTGGGTACATTGTGGTCATAAAGGGATGGACATGGTCAGCAACAATACTCAGGTAGGCTGTGGCGTTGCAACGATGGTCAATTGGTACCAAGGGGCCCAAAGAGTGCCAAGAAAATATTCCCCACACCATGACACCACCACCACCAGCCTGAACCGTTGATACAAGGCAGGATGGATCCATGCTTTCATGTTGTAGACGCCAAATTCTGACCCTACCATCCGAATGTCGCAGCAGAAATCGAGACTCATCAGACCAGGCAACGTTTTTCCAATCTTCTATTGTCCAATTTCGATGAGCTTGTGCAAATTGTAGCCTCACTTTCCTGTTCTTAGCTGAAAGGAGTGGCACCCGGTGTGGTCTTCTGCTGCTGTAGCCCATCTGCCTCAAAGTTCGACGTACTGTGCGTTCAGAGATGCTCTTCTGCCCACCTTGGTTGTAACGGGTGGTAATTTGAGTCACTGTTGCCCTTCTATCAGCTCGAACCAGTCTGGCCATTCTCCTCTGACCTCTGGCATCAACAAGGCATTTCCGCCCACAGAACTGCCGCTCACTGGATGTTTTTTCTTTTTCGGACCATTCTCTGTAAACCCTAGAGATGGTTGTGCGTGAAAATCCCAGTAGATTAGCAGTTTCTGAAATACTCAGACCAGCCCTTCTGGCACCAACAATCATGCCACGTTCAAAGTCACTCAAATCACCTTTCTTCCCCATACTGATGCTCGGTTTGAACTGCAGGAGATTGTCTTGACCATGTCTACATGCCTAAATGCACTGAGTTGCCGCCATGTGATTGGCTGCTTAGAAATTAAGTGTTAACGAGCAGTTGGACAGGTGTACCTAATAAAGTGGCCGGTGAGTGTATGCTATCACATAAAGTTAACTTAGTAAATGCCTTACATACAGTTGTGCTCATAAGTTTACATACCCATGCTAAAGTTGACTAAAAAGAGGAATAAAAAAACATCTTTTGGAAATTGAGCTTAATGCTTTAATAATTATATAAAAAAAGGAAAAGTCCAAACTTTTAAGGACACCAATTTTCTGTGAATGAATAATGTTTTTCAAATAAATAAATGTTCTTTAAAATACAGGGGGCATAAGTATACACCCCCCCTATGTTACATTCCCATAAAGGCAGGCAGATTTTTATTATTAAAGACCAGTTATGTCATGGATCAGGATATTATGCATCCTGATAAAGTTCCCTTGGCCTTAGGAATTGAAACAGCCCCCCCCCCACATCATCACTTACCCTTCACCATACATAGAGACTGGCACGGGGAACTTTCCATAAGATCATCTCTCAATGCAAATTAGTTAGTTATAGCTATTAGTCTAACTGAAATAAAACCATGCCAATCTCTATGTAGGGGGGTGTATACTTATGTCCCCGGCATTTTAAGGAAGAACAATTATTTATTTACAATACATTATTCATTCACAAAGAAAATTGGTGTCCTTAAAAGGTTGGATTTTTTCATATTCTTTTAATTAAGGCATTAATATCAATTTCCAAAATATGTTTTTGCACAAATAGGCTGATTTACTATTTGCTAATATGTTGGATGCATGTTAAAATTTTCTTTTTTTTTAAAAACTCTTTAAAACTCCCTTCTTTCATTTTGTCTGATAATGGTTTAGTACTGAAACATTGCCTATTATTAAATATATTTAATAGAGTGTAAGGGGGTTTCTTTTTGCAACTTTTGACTTATTTTACCCCTCCGACACACCTGTCTCACATTATAGATGTGCAAAGTATTTTTCTGTACTGATAGAAACTTGTTGAAGATCTCTGCTCTAGGAGACAAGGATAGGACATAAAATGCACAGCCATGTCATAAACAGAGGGATTTATGGTTAGCTATACACTCCCTAGCAATCAGCACTTTGACCATATAGTCCATATAATCACAAACTAAGACTATCAGGAATATGATTGACAGATACTAAATTGCATGTACTCTTAATATCAAGTATATCATATGCTACTCAAGGTTATGTAGACAGTCAGATCAGCACTGAGTGTGTGTGTGTGTGTGTGTGTGTTCTCATTTAACTACATTTGTGGGATCCAAAATCCAGGTATACAGTATGCTTGTGGGGTCCGGTTCTGTGTGCTCCGGATAGCTTTGTTGGGCCAAAATGCTGGACCCCACAACTTTAAAGGGTTAGGACTTGGTTTTAGGATCAGGATTAGAATTAGGTTATGGTTAGGGTGAGGGTAAGGGGTAAGGTTAGGCATTTAGTAAGGGGCTAGGGAATGCATTATGTCAATGACGGGTCCCCACAAAGATAGTGAGACGCACTGTGTGTGTGTGTGTGTGTCTGTGTTGTGTGTGTGTGTGTCTGGACTACTTGGACATCTCTGCTTATACATAAGGACACCAGCAGGCTACCACCCACACCCAACACTTCCCCTCTGTCACTGTACTGTACTGTATATCATCTCACACATCCTGGCACTCCATGACTCCCTCCATACTGCCCAGTGGAATGATGGGAGATGGGAGTGTCAGGTACAGTAGATAGATTGTAGATTTACCAATGTACAGTAATGGATAAATTGAGAAATGAATTAAGTAATGGAAACAAAACAGCTGTAAACATTAAAAATCAGCTGATGAAATCTGCTAGGCTCTGTTGGAGTCCAGCCTTTACTTTCGTGATGAACACGCATAACTTTGTAACACACAATGCTCGCCTAGCTAGCATAGCTTCCTTCTACTCTGCTTCTGACTGGCTTACCTAGCTACTGCCCATGTGCGACCCCCAACAAAGATTGAACAGAAGTGAGATGCCTCACTCTGTAGCTAAAACAGAGAGCTCAACACACAGGGTGAAAAGAGGAGCTGCCAGTGTGCAGTACAACAAAGATATGGCGTTTTTTTAAATTAAACCATGTAAACCTATTCTGGTACAACCTCTAAATACAATTATGAGCCTGGAAATGAGCCAAATATGAGCACTTTAAAGATAGAGTTTATCTGTAAGTGCTAAATGTCACTCCACTTCACGGTATCACAGCCAGTCTGGGAATAAAGGACCTTTTCCTGGATCCCTTGTCCCCGGGGGGCTCGGTGCGGGTGCTGGGTGTTGGGCTGGGCCCGGGTCGCTGCTCACAGGTGGCGTGGGGATGGGTGTGCCACGTCCCGTCCCGATAGGTGCAGTAGCATACCGTCCGCTCGTCGACGTTCACGCGTTCCCCCGCCGGGATCACCCTGTTCCCGGCAAAGCAGTTAGGACCTATGGTCACAGGAAAGACAGTACAGAAACATTTTTTCTTGTTTTTGCTCAGGCTAAGTAGGGAAAGTAGTACTTTGTGTTTTGGTGGGCCCATTGGCCAACCTGTTATTGATGTTATTAATGATTAAATGCTAGAAGGTCTGGTTTCCTGATTCATTTTAAAGAGCCTCCTTGCGGTGTCTTACTATTTTGTAAAATCAAAGTGTTTTTTAGCTATAGAGACAATAACCGAGACATTCTAAAACACAAATAAACACAAACCCGTGCTGCTGACCCTGCACACTGTTATTGGCTGGGGGTTACGCACCCACGTGGGGCCAAAAGGCTCTTTGCTGACGCCCATAAACGTCCCGCACTCAGAAAAGAATGGGAGGAAAAGAGTGAATCCAGGCAGAGGGCAGGGTCTCTGCAGATACAGATGCCACCACACACTTTCACAGTAGTGGGTCATAACTTACGATTGAGAGGGATTACCTTTGTACCATTGTTTTTTAGGAAAATACTGCATATTGTACAAAAGAATTTAGCTTAAAGATACATTTCAGAAACACATTTGACTGTTTTGTTGTACTTATTCTTCACGGCTATCAAAGCAGAACAGAGAAGCTTAAATTATACACACACAAAGGGAGTGCGATTTCTTTCACTGCTCAAAATGCCATTACTCCCCATCAGATCACTGCGCTCCCAGAATGCAGGGTTACTTGTAGTTCCTAGAGACTCTAAAAGTAGAACGGGAGCCAGAGCGTTCAGCTATCAGGCTCCTCTCCTGTGGAATCAGGTTCCAGTCTGGGTTCAGGAGGCAGACACCGTCTCCACATTTAAGAGTAGACTTAAGACTTTCCTCTTTGATAGAGCTTATAGTTAGTGCTGGCTCAGGAGAGTCCTGAACCATCCCCCCTATAGGCCTAGCCTGCCGGGGGACTTCCCATGATGCACCGAGCACCTCTCTCCTCCTCTTTCTCTCCATCTGTATGCAACCTCATCCCATTAATGCATGTTACTAACTCAACTTCTTCCCTTTCCCGGAGTCTTGTGCCCTCTCGCCCCTCTCCTCTCTCCTCCTATCGCTTCCTGCAGGTGTTTCTGGCTCTGGAGCTGTGGAGTCTGGATCTGTGGTTGGAGTCACCTTCTGCCTCCATGTTCCTGCTCGACACCTTCTGCTACAATTCAATTCAATACATGTCTCTTTCTCTCACCCCCAACCGGTCGAGGCAGATGACCCCCCCACCCTGAGCCATGGTTCTGCTCAAGGTTTCTGCCTCTTAAAAGGAAGTTTTTCCGTTAATAATGTTCTGAATGTCGAGTACAGAACCTTTAAATAACACTCTAGACCAAAAGTTATGAAGAAATAAAGAGTCTCCCGTTAAGAGCTGCTTGTCTGATGCAGCACACAGTCTGCCTTCAATTGTGGTAAGCTCATTATGAATAAATGTGTCCATGATATTAATAGAAGTGGGCGTGATGAATATTATACGAGCAACACAGGAAAAGCTACAGGAACTGACTTTTATGTAAGGTCAAATTAAATCCCTGAAAGAATCCTGCAGATGTTATTTCTTTCCCTGTGTGTGCGTGTAGTATACTGTATGATATGATAATTGTATTTTCAGTAACAGCTATAGGCTGGACAAACCAAATATCACGCATGCAGACATGTATAACAGGGTGCCTTTGATCATCATTTGCATCCCTCGGTCTAGGATGGGGGTTTCTTTATTTGGCTGCTCCCTGTCAAACAATTACCAACGGCAGTCAGCAGGAGGACAGGAAGTACAATTCATCTGATGCCATATCCAGCTGCGCCCGGTCAGGGAGCTTGGCAGCAGCAGTGATAACAATGACGCAACACGCCAAGCCATCTGTCAACAAACCTCTCCTTCCAGCCGAGGAGCAGCGAAAAGCAAGGCAAGGAAACTGGCTTTTCTTTCTGGTGCTCATAAAGAATCAATGAAATAACACGTGGGATTTTCATTTCCTCCTACAAAAAGCAACACATAATCCCAGAGTTATTATTATCCCTGGTGCTATTCCTGAGCCACAAAACCCAGCAACGTTACAAACAGAGGGACTTTAATGCCAGGGGCTGTGAAAGCAAGTATGACATAACAGCGATGGCTCTGTAAGCTCTGTGTGTGTGTGCAACACATTTCTATGGTTTATGGTGGTTCTTAGTTGAGGATTCTGCCCAATAGATTTATAATTTAGAACTTTTTTCCTTTGCACTTTTCCTCCTTTGTTTCCGCCACAGTTTTATATTATACTTAGCATTAGCACTTCAAAACATTCAAACTAGTTTGTTTTGATGACGTGATTACTAATCATATCCATATTGAAATCAATATAATGTGCATATGCATACAAGTCAATACATTCTTACATGTGATTTAAATGCGCTTAACTCGACCAAATCACATGAATTCCACTCAAGTGAAAAGCTTAGAGCTGCTAAGCCTGCTAGCAGGAGTTGAGCGGCTGTTTTTCTTCATCGTCATACCCTCAACCCATTCCCTCGAGGGAAATACTGTACATACAGGTGTCACGGAATAACGCGCAAAGTTGAGGATTTCTCCATTGTCATTGGATAGAGTGTGCTCTAGATGTTCTTTACAGGCGGCTGCTTGATGGGCTTAGCCTAATTTGAAATGATGATAGCAGACTTGGGCACAATGCTGCTTATGCAAGTGCACAGTTAAATAGAAGATGTATTCAAAAAAGTAGTGGTAGTAGCGTGTAGAAGCAGAAACACACAGTACATTGGGCGTATTTACTCTAAACTATGCATCAATGTAATAGGCTCATTACACATGTATAGTATGTTATTCTACTCTTACAGTTTCATTTCAGGGGATTCATTGTTATTTAGAGACTGCATATTACTCACGTTCATAATGGTTCATCAAAATATCAAGGGTCACTCCCCCGGCACTGTCCCTCCCACCTATGCAAAGCTTTCATTTAGTTACTGGCTCGTTCAGTTACCAAGAAGTCAGTTCATCAAGAGTTTGAAGTTTTTTCTATCTCAGCAGCTAGCTGATGTGTAAAGTTGTCTCTTTGTGACAGAGCATGTGGCAAGTGTTACTGCAGCTTCTAAAGTCCACAGATTACCAAGCCAGAATCCAGTTACTGAAGCCTGTGGTTCTAGTCCTTTCCATATAAACCCACAGATGTGTATCAGGGGTTCAAGAGATGAACCAGCGCTCAAGTTCCTTACTGTTGAGGACCCGTTGCTCAACACTTGGCTCTAATGAAGGATACTGCTGAGGTTTCTTGTTGTCAACAAATCAAATGAGAAAACCTAAAGCAACGATGCGTTAGTCCGTCTTTCAATACGTCACTCATATAGCTTCTTTCTTTCTTTAAGCTCAGTAACGTTTCTAAAACACACATAAGTCTATAGAAAAAAGACTTCAGATACATTATATATATAGACCACTAAGGTCTATATAAAAACATCCAAAGACCACCATGTCATGGAACCTTTAAGAGACATTGAAATTAGTTTGCTGAGTGTAACTGCCACAGAGAGAGCACTTGGTGGCCATCCAGCAACGACGGAGTCTTACCAGTCTTACAGATGGGGCAGCAGTGGTTGGGTTCGTAGGTGGGGTTGACACAGTGAGGGGCGGGGCAGTCCGAAATGCTGCAGTACACCTCTCTGTTGGCCTGGCAGCGACATCGCTCACACCTCGACAACTGGAACGGAAACATATATGAATGACTTCAAGTATAGACTGTAAAAATAATTATATTATAAAATAATAACGCTTCCTGGGGCCTAAAACGTAAAGCTCCTTAAACCGGAATGCTGTCTAATTTCCAGCAGGAGGCGACTCCACTGGTCGCAAAATTAATTCTGTCTCTATAGAAATCTTTATGGTCTCAATCACTAGTTTCAAGTCTTCAATACAGCGTCAAAAAGCGATGCTTGGTCAGGCGTCTTTGGGGTTTGCTATTGGCGCTTAAAGTGTCCTCCAAAACATATGTAGACACACTTGATCTGATCGGACTATTGGCGTCAATATTAATAGTCAATAGTAATACACAAAAGAGACCATGGCAGAGGATTTGTCCCTCACACATACAGCTGATCTGTCTAGTGTTATTGGACACTCCATCAGTTAGATAACTAAATACCTGCCCTCCCACCGCTCAATCCCTACATGACGACATGGAGGCTGTTTGTTGACATGATGACCAGGGGTGGGGGAGTGTGGGGTGTGGGGGGTGTGGAGTGTGGGGGGTGGGTGGGGTTTTGGCTTTTGGGTTTTAAAATAACTTAAAACGTAGTGTTACTTGCACTCAGTTTCACTGAGGCAAAAGATCTCTTACAGGGGAAATGTGACCATTCATTCTGGGACCTTAAGCCTCATGTTGTCCATTTTCCTATATCAATGTTCTTTTTAATCCCCCAAAATAACATGATTGATTCCACACAACGCTCTTTGGCAAGTACAACTCTCTACTTTCATTAATTCTGGGGTGTCTTATTTAATTTTATAGCATTGTAAAACAAATGGAAGTGTTTTTGAAATAGTATTGAGTAAAAGTTGACATATTCCAGTCTGTGATTATCATCAACATCCATTCCTTTCATTTTAGTCTAAATAAAGACTAATTTTCTGCTTTTCTAAGTCAAACATTAGGTATAATTTCCTATAAATGAGGTTTATGACCATGAAATCCAAAAATAACTGTGAAACTAAATTTAATAAGTTAGTGTTACGTGGCAAAAAAAGTGGCACAAGTGTTGAAAAAAGGGACAAAAAAAGTAAGAAAAAGTTAAAAACATCGATAAAAAGCCTCAACAAATTTTAAATTTTGACGGGAAGACAACACAAGGCTATGTTTCAAGATCAGTAATGCTCTTTTCAGGTGGCAGAAGTGAAAAATCTCAAACATTTGATTTCTGTTGGTTTCAGAATGATGAAGACGGCTGGAGAACGCTTAGATAAAAGAATCAGGATGTCGGCTCCACAGGATGGATCTTTTCATCGGCAACTATCATGTTTGTCCCAAATGATGTACACATTTTGTTGGCAGTCTATTATGAAATTAAATATGAAGTGCGTATGACTGCCGTAAATGGAGCATGCACTACGTCTGGCTCCGCCCATGGTGATGACACAACAGCTACAACAAGACAACCCCTGTTTTATTGTGTGAATGCTGATAAACCTTTGTGTTGTCTTCCCATCAACTTTTGGTGCTTTATGTTTTTGCATGGGATAAAGCATCTTTATTCCATGCAAAAACATAAAGTAATCATTAATTTTTAAATTTTTTTAAGTTCCTGATATTGAAAAATAAAGAAAACGGGTCAAAGTGGACCTGAGGACAAAAAGACTAAAAATATGGCTTTAACACTGATGGCTTTGACACAATGGAGATGTGTTGACTCACCCAGAGGTGGAATGAAGCTGGCTTAACAGGAAGATTACTTTTTAGACTAGCCTAAAAAAGACTAAAAATATGGCTTTAACAGCCTGAAAATTATTTAAAATATAGCATTGCTCGTACATTTAGGCCTTTAATTTTAAAATCCTACATCCAAATGTTTCGATATTACCTGAGTGACACACTGGAGATGTGTTGTCTCACCCAGAGGTGGAATGAAGCTGGCTTAACAGGAGGATTATTTTTTTAGAGTACTAAAAATTGTCTATAACTTCCGTGTGCTTTCAGCTACATAAAACATTCAAAATGTTAACTCCTCCAGGTGATGGCTTCTGTTCAACGATTTATGATTGTTTTACATAACGCTGTTCTTTCAATAATTCTTTTGTGGAGCAATCTTCAGGCTTCTTCTTCTTTGAAATGCTACATAGTTTCACCGGCAGATGTCAATTGAACGAGCTATTCATAAAATTTTAAGTAATTAGTATTAGTGTATCTTTTACAGTTTTTTCTGTGAGATTTCATGATCTTTGAAAAAAAATGACTTACCATACCAACACTTTTTTGAAAACATTTGTTGGACGTGCCAATACTATGACTTTTTAATGGCTTATTTTGACATACTATGGTCTTACTGTTTTCAATTTGGTTTATTTGGTGGGACGGTGACTTGGAAGTTAGCACTGCTAACGTACTGGGTTATGACTATTTTGGACATACTACACTATGACTTTTTATTACATTTTGGACATACTACACTATGACTTTTTATCATTTTTTGGACATACTATAATATGACTTTTTTATTTCATTTTGGAAATACTATACTATGACTTTATATCACTTTTTGGACATACTATACTATGACTGTTTTATTAAATTTTTTGACATACTATACTATGACTTTTTTATTACTTTTTGGACATACTATGACTTTTTTATTACATTTTGGACATACTATACTATGACTTTTTATCATTTTTTGGACATACTATAATATGACTTTTTTATTTCATTTTGGAAATACTATACTATGACTTTTATATCACTTTTTGGACATACTATACTATGACTTTTTTATTACTTTTTGGACATACTATACTATGACTTTTTTATTACATTTTGGACATACTATACTATGACTTTTTTATTACATTTTTTGAAATGTTATAATATGACTTTTTTATCACTTTTTGGACATACTATACTATGACTTTTTTATTAAATTTTTTGACATGCTATACTATGACTTTTTTATTACTTTTTGGACATACTATACTATGACTTTTTTATCACTTTTTGGACATAATATACTATGACTTTTTTATTACTTTTTGGACATACTATACTATGACTTTTTTATTACTTTTTGGACATACTATACTATGACTTTTTTATAACACTTTTTGGACATACTATACTATGACTTTTTTATTACATTTTGGACATACTATACTATGACTTTTTTATTAAATTGTTTGGACATAATATACTATGACTTTTTTATTACTTTTTGGACATACTATACTATGACTTTTTTATTACTTTTTGGACATACTATACTATGACTTTTTTGATTACATTTTGGACATACTATACTATGACTTTTTTATTACAATTGTTGGACATACTATACTATGACTTTTTTATTACATTTTGGACATACTATACTATGACTTTTTTATTACAATTTGGACATACTATACTATGACTTTATATCACTTTTTGGACATACTATACTATGACTTTTTATTAATTTTTTTGACATACTATACTATGACTTTTCTTTACTTCTTACAACGTACTATACTATATCTTTTTATCACTTTTGTCAACATACTACACAATGACTTTCTTTTAATCACTTTTTGGATACTTTTTAATGGCTTTTTTCTACATATTAACACAACACTAAGTTTTTTATGACTTTTTTTCGACGTACTATACTATGAATTTTTCAACATGCTATACTATGTTTTTCTTAACTTTTTTCTACTTACTATTCTATGACTTTTCATCACTTTTAGCAACATACTAAACTATAACATTTTCCAAACGCTATACTATAACTTTTCTTCACTTTTTGCAACATATTATACAATGACTTTTTTGAAATTTTTGGATGTACATTAATTCAATCCAATGACTTTTTTTTTTGACATGCTATACTATGACTTTTAGCCTAATACTAAGTCATAGTATTACTATACTATGACCTTTTTGATATGCTTTTCTATGTTTTTTATTCACTTTTTGCAACACACTATGAATATTTTCGACATATTATATATACTGACTTTTCTTTTACCTCTTTTTTAACATAAAATACTATGACATTTTTGTTGCATTTTTCAACATACTGTACCATATTATGACTTTTTCAAAATGCTATACTATGACTTTTCTTTCCTTTTTTTGACATATTATATTATATATATTATATTAATGTTTTCGATGTGTTCTCTCCTTCCATTATTGCCAGCTAGCTGAAATGATGCATAAATATTTCAAATCTGCTATGTTTGAATAATTCTGGGCATCTAATATTTCATATAGTATAATTAGTATGTAGGCTACATACACGTTGCTGCATTATTTTTCAGAGTTGCATCCAGAAATGATTTTACAATACATGACAAATATGAACATAACCCTGTGTTCGAGATTGATAAAGGATAATGTTTATTATCATGCAATATCTAACATTTGGAGTAAAGTAAGTGTTTGGGGTAAACATTGTAAAACGTTTGAAACATTTTCCATCAAAATGTATGGGAATGCTGCAATTTAAAAAAAAACCTACAATAATCATTCTAACAAAGACAATAAGATAAGATAGCAAATTATGAACAGTTGGTTATTGCCTTGTATTAATCTTCACACATGCCGTTCTGTTGTATGTTAAAATTGCACTAAATATACAATTGTGACATTTCTTTTTTTCAGTAGAGCATTGACATGGGATTCTTTTCACATTACATCTATAGTCATAGTATTTTACGTTAAAAAAGTGGTAAAATAAAGTCAGTACATATAATATGTTGAAAATAGTCAGTATGTTGCAAAAAGTGAAAAAAGGTCATAGAATAGCATATCAAAAAAGTCATAGTATAGTAAGCCTATGTTGAAAAAGTCATTGTATATTATGCTGAAAAAAGTCATAGCATGTCAAAAAATTAATATTATGGTACAGTATGTCAAAAAATGCAACAAAAACGTCCGTTTAGAATGACGAAAAAAGTCTTAGTATGTTGCAAAAAGTGAATAAAAGTCATAGAATAGCATATCAAAAAAGTCATAGTATAGTAGGCATATGTTGAAAAAGTCATAGTATAGTAGTACACATGTTGATGAGTGCAGCTTTCTTTTGAGAGATATTGATACAGGGTTAACATGACTAAGAGGACAAACAAGGATGTGTCCATTCATCATGGAGTATTTCCATGTTACGTAACACTCCTAATAGTCTACATTTATCACAGCTGTAGTTCCTAGCCTAGTTCCTTTCAGATCAAGACATGAATCAGTTTACATGCAATTTAGCTCTGCCTTGACAACATTGAGACGCTGCTTGGACAGTATTGAATCAGGACTAAAATTCCAATAATACCTACAAAATACACTGGACAATTTCAATTGATCCATGAGTACATTTACTTTTGAAACTTTACACTAACACTTGTTTAGTTGTGCTTAAGATTTTGAATATATTTTTTTTGAATTGTGGTATTGCTACTTTTACTGATGTAAAAATACTTTTTTCTACCACTGACAGACAAAGCAAGGACAACAAATAGTTAGGCAGTACGCACACATGTGTAAACTTTATTATAGATATGAGGTGTGCATACATCTCAAATGAGCTGCATCATCATATAGTCTACATCTGGAGCAGTGGGAATAGGACAGTGGGGGGGGGGGGGCAGTGTAGAAGTTCTGATCTTTCTCACCCTGAACTCCTCTAGGAGCCTGTACGTTTTGCCCCCGTAGACGCACACCCTGGCCATGGCCTCGCACACCGGGCAGCATTCCTTGTATCCAATCCGCGTGCACCGGGGGTGGATGCGGGGACACTTGGGTCGGAGGCACACGGGACCGTCGACGGTGCACGTGCACGGACACGCCGTGCGGCTCGGGTAATAAACCTCTCCGATGCCGTAAACGAAGCCGTGGTCGTCGATGCACCACTTCCCCCGGTAGTCCGCGAACTCGTAGTCCAGGTCGCTTTTGGAGGAGTACTCCGCCGCTGCCGCGGGCTGCGCCACGCTCCCCGGACGGTGCGGCAGCGGCAGCAGCAGCAGCAGAACCAGCGCGGTGGAGAGGCAGCTGAGCGCGCGGCGCTCGTGGCTCATGGTGAACAGGTTAACCGCACCGACAACGGCACTGAGCATCGGTGTGACAGCCAGGTGGATCTGCACTGGGACTGCTGCGCTCCCCCGCCCCCCCTCGGTGGGGGGGCCGCTGACGCCGATACATGCATGCGCGTCAGTCCGTAGTGCCACTAATACCCACTCATTTTTGATACCCAGAACGTTCTGGGAACGTTCGTTTTTAGTTGTGGGAACGTTCCCTGAAAGTTAGGTTTTGTTTGCATAAGAAAGTTGGTTTAACGTTCTGGGAACGTTAGTTTTTGCAACCTTTAGAGAACGTTCCTCTAACGTTATCCTTTATTGTCAAGATGATGTGTATCACCGGTCTGTGAAACCTGAAGTGCGCGGGACACCACCCTCATTGGCAGGCTCGGATTAACAGTGGGGTGACCTAAGGGGAGCACATTCAAAGCTCCCCCTTTAAGACAAGAAATGTGAGGGCAGGGTTACTGGCTAACAGGCATCAGACTGGTCTGGAGGACCAGAATAGCTGTAGTTTGTTTGTTTGTGATCTTGTCTTTTTTTAGTTTTACACATTTGAGTGCCTATTCATGTGTGTGACCTGTGTCATCTTCTACTCTGCCATAATCGAGTCCATCCTCACCTGCTCCATCGCCATCTGGTCCCACAGCAAGGACAGACTACAGCATACAAATCGCTCTGTCTGCAATCTGCCAGTCCTCCCAGGACCCTGAGGCAGGAGGGACAGGGTGTGGCGAAACCCCCCTACCCCGGACACAAACTGTTTAAAACCTTCCCCTTTGGCAGTAGGAAAGACCAAAACCTCCAGACACAAGAACAGTTTGTTTGTGTACAGCTGGCCTCATCAACCAGAGCCAGGACCCCCCCAGAGGCTTTAGACTGAAGCCAAAACATCTGGATCGCCTCCTGGTGGCTGGCTGCAGTATGTTATACACCTCAATGTTAACAGATGGAACATTGGCCAAAAAAATCAATGTACACTTCAAATAATAGTTTCCCAAAGATGGTTTCTGTCATTATAGGTCGTTTTTAATCATGCTGATTTTGGGTCAAGTATTCGTTTGTTTTATTATGTATTTGATGCTGTTTCACTGAGGGTGAAACGTCATGATTAACAGCTGTGATGGATCAATTTAAGGAGATCACGTCTAGCCCTCGCTGCTGCTGTGGCAGACAACACAACCCAGCCACAGTAAGACTGAGAAATCATCTTTATTTGGATAGAGAAGTTCTGACAGTACAAAAGAAAGATGCAAAAAAACAAAACAAACAGGCTTATTACTAAAAACAGTTCAAGTAAGAAAACAGTCCTTTAAATGCACAAGTGACTGAGGTTACATGTGGACGAGGGTGGCGTGTGCATTTCTCTGCTTGTGGTGTAAACAGGAATATGTCGTCTAAAGGAGGAACAGGCTTTAAAAATGAGCAGCCTCGCCTTACGGAGAAGCTCTTACAGATTAAATGCCAAGTGAGAAATGTGTCAGGTCTTTCTACATAAAGGTGATGAATACAGGGGAACAAAGCCATGTCAACTTTTTATACTCAATGCAGATCCATCCGATTTTAATAAAGCACCTTGGAAACTAGCATTAATAACTATTGCCTATCATTTCCTTTTTTGTTTCTTGCGCACATTGTGTGTTTTGTCTTACACTTTAACCTTAAAGGTGCTCCAAGCAATGTCACGCATGTTTTGGGCTACAACATTTCACTATCTGCAAGCTGCCTGTCCCCAGAACACACCGTAAAAAAAACGCGGTCTCTGTAGACAGACCAGGGTCTACAAACAACAACAAACTGGGCCCACCTACATACACAAAGTGTTCCAGCGTTCCAGACAATAACCAACCAGAAGGATTTGAGGGATGAGGAGGAAGGGGCAAGCTAGTATCGTTTTGTTTGAAAATACTTTGAACGTCACCCAACATCGCTTAGAGCACCTTTAAGAAGTTTTCCTCGACCTCAACGCGTCAGTAATAACTCAGATGCTTGCAGGATTCTGGTTAGTATATAATGTAGCATGCAGGATGTGAGCGCACCACAATAATTAAAGACTTCAGACCTGGAAACAAGGTGTGCTGCCCCCAGTCAAACTAAAAACATGTTAGAAATGGCATTTGATTCCAGAGTAAATGTTTCTATCAATATAAAAGGCTGAATTTGAGTACATTAATCTAAAATGTTCCACAAGATCTCTAAAAAACACAAAAAAGCATTAACAGTAGTTTTGCAAATCACACACTCATACAAGATTTTGAGGTTTAAAAATGGGGGGGTTGTGGGTTCTTTCATGCTGGGTTGCCTTTATCATCGGAATGTGCTCCGAGCTTCAGATAATTGAGACTCAGAACATGAATTATGTTTATGAAATGTACCCCTTTAAGTTTGCAGCTGGGGCCTTATGTAAGAAAACTATAAGAACTGATTTAACTGTTAATACATCAAAAGTGAGCAATATAGAAAGAACTATGTGGAACTCAAGTTTCAGCGGCATCCCGCAAAGTCTACACAGTGGGAGTAACTGGAGGTTTACATTTGAGTGTAAATAATAAAACAGTCATCAGCATGCTTTCTCCCTACAAACTCCTGAAATCACCTTTTCTCTCCTGGTTTGGTCTCCGGGGAAGTATTATGGAGCAGCTGTCAATAAGTGCCCCTTGCGGTGATGCCGAATTATAGCTTCAACGAGATTTAACAAGTAGATCAACAATCGGTAACTATGTGGATAATCAATTAGTCTTTTTATTTCTAATTGCCAAGCATCTTAAAGGAGAGTATCTGCTGCTTTTCTTTACCTACTGGAAGCGTATCCAAGGATTTACTGATGAATGTTTGCCGACAAAGAGGAGCAGACCGCAGGACCGGTGCAGGTAGGCGTTGAGTTGGATACCTGTATGTCCGCGGGGTTACTGCTCACCACTGGCTATTTAACAGCCCCAGAGCATCCTGTTTACAGGTGTGTGTGGTTATTTGACACTTTAAAAATCCATAAAGTGATATGATTAGAAAAAAAAGAATGGCTTGTACGGCGCCAACACAAACTGTCAAAATTTGTACTAAATTCCAATTAAGTCAGTCCCATCATCAAACCAGGCAAGCAGAGTACATTACAAAAAGGAAACCGGCGCAGATTTAAGTAATATCCTAATTATCCTGGTTGCCCCGACAGCTTGGGGCTTGGCCCGGCTACATGTGGCTGGGTGATGAAAAGCCTTCATCACTATGTTATGAAATACATGTGTGTAACTGTTTATTGACCATGCTATTATCAGGCCCTCAAGCATTCAGCACCGCCCATTCACAAGACCTGATATGATAGAGCCACCATAGACGTCTTACTGTTTCCCACACTGGCTGCTGCACACTACAGCGCTGCTGCTCCATCCAGGCAGAGCTGCAGCAAGGGGGGGGGGACCTCTATAGTTACCACTCTGTATCTAACAAACACACTATTACATGTCATACTGCTGGCTGCCCTGGCTGGGGGGCAGAAGTGGCGGCGGTGGAGGGGCTAGCTCTTCTGAGGCAGGGGGAGGCGGAGGTGCTGCAACCACGTTAGGGTTAGCCGCGCTTGAGTTGGTGTCCTGGGCCGCCGGGGGGTCGGGGACCGCCGGGGCTGTTGCTCCAGGTGTGCTCTCTGAGGAAGCGGGGGGCATGCTGCTGCTGCTGTCGTCGCTGGGGGCACTGCTGGTAGGGGTGCTGCTCTCCCTTGGTGGCTCGGGGGGAGAAGTGGCTTTATCAGAGGCAGAGGAGGGGGGGTCAGATGGTGGAGGTGGAGCGGGCTGGGGGTCTGAGGAGTTCTCTGCAGACACTGCCTCATCTGGGGAAGGGAGGGGAGAGAGAGACAGAGAAATGCCTTTAGATCAACATTGTTTAATAAAAAATAAAAATAACAAAATAATATTCTAGTATTATTTCCCACTTCTATCTGTAGCTCTCAGCTCATTGTTTCTACTGAATTGATTGAATGGGGGTGGTGATGGCGCAGTGGATATGACACATGCCTTTGGTGTGGGAGACCTGGGTTCGATCAACCAATGTGTCCCTGAGCAAGACACTTAACCCCTAGTTGCTCCAGATGTGTGCGACCTGATATATAACAATTGTAAGTCACTTTGGATAAAAGCCTCAGCTAAATGACATGTAAGGTTCGCTAGAAAACAAATTAATTAAATTTTTTCTATCGTCCTTTCACCAGGTTGGCGGTTTGATCCCAGACTCTTGTCTGGCTCCCAATGTGCCGGCAGATCTGCCCTGAGTGGGGGGCCACTTGTGAAAAGCTTTGTCCGCTTAAGTAGCACTGTATAAATGTAGGGCTACACGATAGGAGGAAAATATCTAATGTGATGATTTTGACTGACATTTCAATATAATTCACAATATTGGAGGGAATAATCATATACATACAATACTTAATGCAGAATGATTTATTTTATTTTTTTTATTTCATTATCTATTTTGCCTTAACAAATATTGAGCCCTCCCTGTGTGTTGGATATTGCAATTTTGGCCAAATTGCAATTCATTTTACGGTCTTAAATAAATGCAGTCCATTTCCCATCCATGTAAACACTGTTACCTGTCTCCATTGGTGTGGGCTTGTCCTCCTCCTTGGTCCCTGAGGTTGGGTTAGCTGGGCTGCTAGCATTAGCACTGCCCTGCTCTGCAGCTTTGTTTCCAGCAGTCTCCTGTTGCTGCGCCTGTTGGGCAGCTTTCTCCGCCTGCTCGGCCGCCTCACGCTCCCTCTCCTCCGCCCGCCGCCTAGCCGCCTCTTCAGCCGCAGCCATCTCTGCTGCTAGCTTGTCCATGTCCACCTCCACCTTCTGACTGCACAGCTGGAGACACAGGGAACACGGGGTCAAACAATGGCTTCAACTAGGCTCAATTCCCCATTTACAAATTAACTGTAAGTTGTAATTAAATTGAATGCAAAGACACAAATCTGTGTAAATTAAGTGAGGTGAGAACATGTTCTAATAGTAATAGTAAAAAGTCTCTTCCTTTGGTTACAGGTTCACATTTAGTTCAGGGGTAATCAAACAACCTCATCCGTGCTTGTCACTCAGCTGTCAGGTAAATAAATGCTGCCGTACCCGCTTCAGTTCAGTGTTGAATGAGTCGGTGGTCTCCAAGAAACGTCTTTTCTTGTCTTGGTGCCGATCCTCAATCTGGAGAAGTTCTGCCTCCAGCTTCCTCTGAAACACAAGAAACAGACAGGTGAGACACATCGAGATCCCTTTCACACCAAAGGCTCAATCCAAGTTATACCCGGGTCAAGTGTATGTTTGAATGGGGTAACCCTTCTCGATCTACTCGGCTTCACGGACCCAGATTGCGAGGTGGGTTTGACAGGGAAGACTAGGGTCAGTTTCATTGTGAATTGCGCACGACCTGGGTTGCTAACAGGACAAATTATGGGTTTGGTTGGAAATGACCGCGGGGCAGTCGCACAGGTTCCCGCACACTTGGACTGTAAGAAACTAGGATGTTCACAGGCAGCTACAAGAACAGTAGAGCTGAGCAGTTTAATTCATTTCACCGAGGAGTCTGCTTGTAGTGAGTTCCCGGATGTTCACTAGTCTGCCTTTTGCAGGATAACATTTTTTTTGAAGAAGGAAGAAAAGCTACTGAGCTCCTCTCAGCTCACATTTTAATTTGGGCCCTCCAATGGCAGATTAAATGTTTAACTAGTCCATATCGACGTCATTTTTGCTGTAGAGGAAGGTCCGGCTATGCGAGACTAATGTTTAACCTACCTGGTGCACCATGAGAGACTGGACCTGCCTCTTCAGGACCTGCATGCGGGCCGTGGTGACCACCGAGCGGACATCTGGCACCACAATCTCACTGAGGATGTCACTGATGAGCCGATGGTTCCTCTGGAAGCGAGAGGCTGCTGTGTGCTTCACCGAAAAACCATCATCGTAGTCTGGCCAGAGGAAAAAAGTAGACGCTTAACTGAGCACCAAGGCGGAGGAGGGGGGCAGCTCAACTGCTTCCACATGCATTGCAGATGTCCACCCTAAAATTACCTTTAAAGTGCAAAGAACTAGAAGAATTCCAACTGAAAGCAATGCCTTTTGGTGATTTGCAGGACCACACTCTTTAAATGTGTGACACATTGATATGGATCGAAATATTGATTTAATGATCCAATATCATTGAAGCAAAGTGAAAATATCAATACATCTTTAAGATGCACCTTTATTATACACACACACACACACACACACACGGTGAGTAGTTTGTTTTTCATTTAAATGTCTGGAAGATCTCAGTAATAAAATCGTCAAATCATGTTTTAGCGGCAAATCATGTTTTAGCGGCTATGATTGGATGCAATTGTGTAAATTGTTGTCTATATCCTTGACATTCCACATCCGGGATTGTTCCGGTGCCGCAGGTATGCAAGTTTTTTCTGTTTCCTTCTGCTTTCTTTGTGTTGGAATCTTAAACTCTGGTGGACTGGTGTATGAGGTCGGTATGAGTTAACTGCTCCTCAGATCTCTGCGGGGTAAATACAGACAGCTAGCTAGAGTATCTGTCCAGTCCAGACTATTTAAGAGCATCGCCCATGACGATTGTGATTGGTTTAAAGAAATGCCACCAAACCAGAGCACGTTTTTCTCCCATCCTGGAATGCTGTGTGGACTAGTCAGACCCTCCACTTGCTCTACAGCGTGTGGAGGGTCTGGCAAAGCAAGACTAATGGGCATGTGTTATCGTCTCATATCGATCGCAGGCCACTGGACTGAATCGAAATCAAGCTGTGGCAGACTTTGTGATATTAGCAAATATATCGTTTAAAGGGCTGAATGATTTTTTTAAATAATCTAATTGTGATCTTTTTTCACCAATATTGCAAATGTGATTTAATATGCAAGTATTATTCAACAAATACAAGCAATAAATCATTGTATAGTATGGACAACACAAGATTAGATAGATTAAACAAGCTGTTCTATCCTGGAGGCCAGGCCTGTATGTGATGATGAAATAGGTGATGCAACTTATATGAATGACATCTTTTATTTAACTACTTCAACCACAGTAGTGTGTGTATGTATGTATATATATATATATATATATATATATATATATATGATGTATGTGCATACATACATACATATGGGCTGTAACAATTTGGAAAATAAAACTGAAATCGCGACACTCGAGCAGTACAAGCAGACACCGTGGATGGGTGTCTTACCTTCCAGCTGTACCGCATGTAAGGCATCAGTGGCTTGTCTGTGGAAGCTCCCTGTATGGTTGTTACCCCTCTACGCGGCCGTCTCCTCCGCTCCATATCTTTATAACATAACTGGCTAACTGACCAGAGCTAACCGCTAATCAGCGCTAATTGTTGCTAACAGAGCCTTCAGTTCTCCGTGCCTGTATCCATTAACTACTGTATGGAGTCAAGCCCAAATAAAACCCTTCATTTTGTTAAAATGGCTGTAAAACTTTTAAACTACAACTCAGAGTTGTTTGAATGACGCTGCTCAGGTACGGCGTAGTGTTAGCTTGCCAAGTTGATATTATTGAAAATGCAATTAATCGTTCAGCCCTAGTTTAAAGAATCGATATATCGTATTTTGATACACATTGTGATTTAAAACCTTTCAAATGCTGTAGCTTTCACATATATTCATGAATTTAAACCATTTTTAAACATCTTTGACATCTTGATTGATTCACTTTAGAAATTATTTTCAAACATCCATGTCTAAAACGTACCATCAGGGTCTTCGGCGGGCTGAATGCTCATGTAAGGCTCTCCTTTGTCCATACGACTCTGCCTCTGGCGGCTCTCCTCCTCCATTGCGGCCTCTGCACGGTTCTTGGCGTTGACGTAGGCCAGGTAGGCTGGTGAGTTGTGGTAGGCCTTTAGAGAGTCGTTATACTCAATCTGACATGGGGAGAGTGAGAAAGCAAGGTTGCATTCATTTCACACTGCATCATAGACTATAGGTGAAACATAACGTTGCGCTCTATTGTGTTCTTGCCTGGTCCCCAGTTATGGGATTGGTCAACGCAGCATGACATACCACTAGTTTTCCAAACCAGTTTCTGTTAAAACACTCAGATGACCCATCTCTATTGACCTTGTCTACCAAATTTGATGACCCTACACTGTACCAGGTCAACTTGGATTGGTTAGTTGAGTGGTGATTATAGGACTACCTGTAGCACACTCCTTTCAGGAAGCTCACAATAATAGTATGCTCAGACTGGCCAGGAAATTTCAAATAACTCCTCACATGTTTTGCACAGAGACCTCCTGCCTTCAGACGCTTTAGAGTTCATTCTTTCAATTGCATCAGACTTAAAAATACATCTATCTGGGCGCCCAGGTGGCTCAGTTGGTAGAAAGAGTGTCCATATATAAAAGGTTTACTCCTTGCTGCATGTCATTTCCCCTCTCTCTCCCCCCTTTCATTTCTTCAGCTGTCCTGTCAACAAAGGCCTAAAAATGTCCCAAACAATAATCTTAATTCAATTCCATTTTATTTATAGTATCAAACCACAACACTTATCTCAAGACACTTCTAGACCACACTTCATAATGTATAAAGTCCCAACAATTCTTCATGTCATTTTCTGTTGTTATACATGCATACTTTGTTTCTTATTTGGGTGTTTGTCATTTGAGGTAATGTTTCACGTATGTTTTTTTTGGTGTTATTCATCTTATGTATGTCTTAGTATCGAGTAGCAAAAAAATCCTCGTCATTCAATACAACATGTCAATATGTACACACAGTGCTGGTTAGAACTGAACCTAAAATTAGGACATTTCCAGCAGCTCACCTTCTCAGCTTCGTACTCGTTCAGGTAATCCTGTTTCTCCTCATCCGTCAGGTCTCTCCACATCCCTCCAATAATCTTTCCAATCTCCCACAGCTTCAGGTCGGGATTGGATGCCTTCACTTGGTCCCATACCTTGGGACACACACACACACACACACACACACACACACACACACACACACACACACACACACACACACACACACACACACACACACACACACACACACACACACACACACACACACACACACACACACACACACACACACACACACACACACACACACACACTTAATGGTAAGTAGGCTAACTATAAGACAGTGATGGAAACAAAGGAGGAAAAGTGCAAAGGAAAGAAGTTAGCTCTAAAAATCTATTGGACAGAACCATCAACTAAGAACTACTTTAAGCCATTGAAATGTGTAGCATATTCGAGTTGCAAAATGACTGGATGGAATGAAATGAAATACATCTAAAGATAGAATCACCATTTTTATGTCAACATGACTTTTTAGAGTAGATTTTGTCTTTATGCCATAGCCGGTGTTAAAATGTCAGCTCTACAACTAGAGAAGCGGCGAAGCAACAAGCATGGAAGGGGGAAAATGAAGGCCAGTGCAGATCATGCTTGCAAAAGGAAACAAAGGAGATGTAATTTGTCTTTATCGTTGACAAACACAGGAGGCTTCTGTAAGCCAACGAGATAACTGAGTGGAGAGTGCTCCACCAGGTGGTGGAGGTGGTGGTGAAGGCGTCATGGCTTGGCTGTTTCGCCCCCTAAAACCCCTGCAACCTTTCAGGGGATGGGAGGACAAGCAGTAAAAGCAGACACCGTGGATGGGTGTCTTACCTTCCTGCTTACCTTCCGGCTGTACCGCATGTAAGGCATCAGTGGCTTGTCTGGAGGCTTGGGAGGCTTTGGGACCGTGACGCCTGAGGAGTTCTGTGGAGGGAGGACAGAGAGAGAAAAGGGGGATAAAGAAGGGTAGAGAAGTGTGAATAAGGAGATTGAAGGGGGCACAAAAAAGAGACAAAGGTTTAGAGAAAGAGGTGAGAAAAACAAACAAAAATGCTGTAATAATACATCAGCTGTTTATGGTCTGATAATGCTGAGGCTTTTGTGAAGGCAAAATAAGGAGGTGTACATGTAAACATGACAATACACAATCTTTAATGGTCCTGGATGCTTTCCTGCAGCTGCATAAATGATGATAATTTTGGCAGCCAACCGTCCCATGGCTTTAAGTATTTATAAAGACAGTTTAAAAGGAAATTGACAATTTTAAAAGGGAAACTGTGTCTGATGTCTATTAAGGGTGTTGGCGGACTGCTGGTCAGCAAGGTAACAAGCCATGTGAGTTTTGTGGGTGAAACAACAGGAACTATAGATATCCTCGAACCCTGACTAATATCTCGTTGGTTGGACAATCACTGGAAAAACACTAAAAAAATAAAACACGGGCATTGAGCATTTAATTTATTTATGTGTTTTTCCACAAAAATTTTCTATTTTCTTCATTCCACTGTTTTAACGGTCAGTTTTTAAGTTACAGTTGTTTCACTTTGATGTTGATGATTTAATGAGTTTACCAGATCTACCTTAAAAAGTGTTTAGGAAAGCCTTAAGACCTTGATGTTTCAATTTGAAGATTGAGATTTTGTTGTTGAAGGGCTTCGCCGTGGTGGCACGGCGAGCTTTGATGTTACACCACGAAATAAAGTAGTTGTAACTCAAATTTTCATTGTCTGATCTGCCCCAAATCCAGGCCTGAAGTGATCAACATGGGTCTCAGGCTTGATTAAGGTAAATTGGCTCAATAGCGCCCCATACAAAATTTCAAAGATGTCACCCTTGTAGTGCATTTCACCTAGACGTACAAAAATGCCGCTTGAAGCCATACCCTAAACCCAACAGTCTGTCAGCAATATTAAAATAATGTGCAAGTCATGGACGATTTTGACCATTTGCAGACTACTCTAACATAGTCCTACAGATTTCACCCAATCAACTTCAAAATTGGTCAGTACACTCTAAAGATGATGGTGGCTAGTTGTCAAAATACCTATTTAACGCCGCAAAAACAGGTAGTTGTTTGTACACTGTCCAATCTGCCTCAAATTTGTAATTGATTTTCCTGAAATTTGCATTATGTGGTTGACAAAAAAAATACAGCAACTTGACGTATAAATAGTGTGTTCTCTAGCACCACATAGTGGACACGGGAAGTGGTGCACAATTTGAAGTATGTAATTTCCAAAACTATGCACTACATGGAGGGAATTAAGTCTAAATCTTGTGTGCCGTGTTCAGCAGTAATGGAAACACACAGCCGGTGTCGACTGGGAGCCGAGAGCACCCCCGAAGTTGACGGGTGCACGCTACTTGCAGCTTTAATTTTAGTCCTAGCATAGAAAATGCTTTTGGCGTAATGCCTTTTGGGAACGTGTTTCTTTAGTGTTCATACAGTGTTCATACCGAACTAAGTTATAAGCAAAAATGTTAAGAGCCTACCTAGAAAGGATAGCTATACATTCACGTTAGAATTAAGCTTATATACGGTATTAATAAATAATTGAAGCCTTTTTGATGCTCCTTTCCTTCCCCTTCTTCCCATATAGGTGCTCTTATATTTAGCCCAAGTCAGTTTCCTACTACCCTCCATATTATCCTGAGCCCATCCCCGTTTTTTCCCTCCAAATTCCTTCCATCAGTTCATTACCCTGCTGGAGCCTCCGGAGCTCCCTCCCAGCCGGAGGTTGTTGTAGGCCAGATGGCTGTAAGGGTTGTAGCCCACAAACCCTGGGGTGGAAGGCATTTGCTGATGGAAGACAAATGAGACAAAACACGAATGAGAAATGGCTAACAAACAAGAGGAGGAAGAGGGATAAACATAAATAAGTGAAAAGGGGAAAAACATGAAAATATGTGTCTTTTGCTTGTTTGTTTTCCATGATGTTATCATGCAAGGAAAAATAGACAATTGGCCACCAGGCTAGCATTCAGAATGAATCTACAACATGTGAGTGTTGCATGTAAATAAGGAATAACAAATTCAAGCCACGCTATTAATTGCAAGATTCATTTAATTAGCCATTTGACCATTTTCAACTTTAAACAGCACCGTGCCCACTGAATGTAAGGTAATGAAATGCATCAAAACAGGCATGTCGGCTCTTTACGTGCTAAACTCTGACCTTTGATGCCAAAAAAGCTCAGATTTACTTCGTAAAAGAGGCACATTGACCCATTCTGTGCAAGACCTTAAATAAGTGGTAGTATGACAGGATAGAGCAGAAGTGAGAGTGAGAGCGATGATGGAGAGCTGAACAACTTAGTGGCAACCTCTGCGTGTTCACACAGAGAAAAAAGAAAACTAAATGAAAACAATATAAAAAATGTGGAAGGAGGGGGGTAAGATAGCCAGAAAGAAAGATAAAATGAAACCAAAGAGTGGACAGCGCTTACATGGCCCTTTGGCCACTAAACAGTAAATGCTGAGACTGGAACTGAGACTTGGACACTTACTGTTGTTGGGGCAGGGGGAGGGGGAGGGGCGTAGGATGGTCGTTCTGTGTGAGAAAAAAAAAACATTAGTCAGCTGTTACCACAACCTGCAATGTGCACATTTTTTTATTGGGTGGCTATGGTTTACTTACATTAGTCTAAATTATATTTATTTCCTTTATAATACTGCTATACAGTACTTCCTGATACAAGTGTTTTAGGCAGTATCAGAGGCGATGCCGATACTGGTATGGGAACATCTTTAATAGGCAGGTCAGTTAACAACACACCCGTTTAAAATTAGTAATTAAGACACAATGGAAAACTTGTTTTTCTTTCACTTCCAATGTTTATATCATATGTATTCTCTTAAAAGATCTTCATGTCAAACATGTGTTGAATGTAAACTCCTCTTAGGAGTCTCACCATTTTGGTGAATTTATCTGAGAATATTCTTAAATAAGAAAATCTATTCAGTGATTGGTCCAGGCCTATGTCATCAACCAAAATCCTGCTTCCGCACAGCAAAGTGTTGTGAATCATCTCTGTAGTCCTACAATTCACTTAAATTACGACTGAGATGCTTAAAAACCAACTTTTAAGCGTGACTTTGAGCCAACCATTTTTTTTACTCTTAAGTCAATTCTAGGTAGTGTTCTTGTGAGTAATTCTCAGATGCTTGATAAATACAGGCCCAGAGTTTGTTGCTCTGATGCGCTCAGCTTCAGAGCTGAACCCTAGCAAAGTCAGCTGCACTACATGTGAACCAGACGCTGGCACACCTCCTCTACTGTCACCCAGTGTGATCGTCACCTCAGCTGATAGAGAGCTGGGGGGGGGGCACGCAACAGAGATGTCCTGCAGTTTCCCAAGACCTTACATATTTTCAACTGTGTGCAAACAGGATGTCTTCACAGGTAAGACTAGACTATTGCTATGATGTTTTAAAAATTCAGACTGGAGTAGCTTCTATGCAGAAAAACTGAAATACAGTTACTGTAAATGTAAGTAGTAGGGCTGGGCAACATATCAATATTATATCAATATTGTTATACAATGCTAGATATTGTCTTAAAATTTGAATATTGTAATATCCTGATTTGGCACAAGTGTTGTCTTTTCCTGGTTTTAAAACCTGCATTACAGTAGAGTAATGTAATTTTCGGAACACTCTTCCCTTTACCCACAGTTATTATAACAACATGGCGATTATTTATCAAAATTATTTTTAATTAAAAATATTTTGTGAAAGCACCAATTATCAACCCTCCAATTTTGCCACAATATCGATATTGATGTAATTGGTCAAAAAATTTTTGATTTTCTCCATATCAACCAGCTCTAGTAAGTCGTGCTTAATATTGAAGATTTCTATAATCCCATTTTGATGATACCTTCATGAATTGTGACATTTATGGTTGTTTTTTGTAGAATCATGTTCATTTTACACTACACTCACACCTAGGGTAAGGGCTACGATAGAAACCAAAGGAGAGGCGTTTACTATTCATTTACTTACACATGTATTATATGTACTCACGCGCTCACTGCATAGCAACACCACCAATGAAGTGAACTCTATTTTGTACTATTAACGTTAACAACATGCATGTTTACTTACTCGACATCGTGGCTGGAAACTTGGCTAAGTACAGGAGGCTATTTCCATATTGGTTCACCTGGACAAGAACACAAAACAAAAAGAAACACTAATTACATGAACTACAACAACTAACGTTGCAATTAGTCGTTTGGTAAACGAAGTTACCGGCTAACGACGACAACAATGAAAGATAACAATGGCTGACGGGACTTAACAAGCTAGCTAGCTAGCTAGCCAGCGTCGGCCTTCTAACCAAACCCGCTAACACAAAGACAAAACTTGCTTCATGATAATATTGAGAATGACATCCAATTAAATCTATTTCAAAGCAATTTGGACCCAAAACACGCGTCCACGCCTACTGGTTGAAACATAGTCGCGTGTAACCCTTGCAAACATGTTTGAATAAGCCTTGCCGTTGAAGCTAGGCTAACGAACACCACCACAACGCTAGCTAGCTAGCTACATGAGGATAATGACTTACCCTTTTAGCTACGTTTTCCAACGGTAAAACAAATGCAATTAGTCGTTCTTACACTTAAGTCTCAAAATTATAAAAATGTAACTAACCAGCTAAACATTTTAAGTAATTATGTTGGAAAAAAGTAAACATACTCACTCAATCGTCCTTTGTTCCCCTCCGTTGGGCCTCTTTCACACACAAACCGGAAGTGTTGATTTCGTTCTGGCCGGGAAAGGATGTTTTCAGAATAAAAGTGGAGTTACTTCAATACACAGATGCCATAAACTAATCCAATACCTCAATAAAACAATATTAGGTTATTAAATCAGCAATACTCTAGAAATAAGTAAAATTTTTGGACAAAATCGGACTTGTTGAGAGTTCCAGTTGTGTAATCAATAACAATTCGTTATGTGGCAGAAATGTGTGGGGCAAAAAGCTATTCTCATTGAAAAACCCAGAATCAAAGCGTAACTGCAAACATTGGATTTTACAAATTGCAACAGTTATATACTTTCATGTATCGTATTGTACTGTAATGAATGTATTTGTATGCACGTTTTTCCCAAGACAAATTTCCTTCGGGCCAGTAAGTTTTTTTTTAAAACACCCATGCTCTGCTGTGCAAATCTGCCACATATACAATAAAATACACAAATTAGCATGCTTCGTAAAAAGTCTAATTGCTTTTCATTCCGGACAGTTTCATCATATATTCCTTAAATGCAATGGACTTTTTGCTGATGTGCAGACTGCAATATCATATTCTTTCATGCTAGTCTCACACAAAAGATAGGTGTATAGAGATGTTGCTTATGCAAAGATGCCTACTATTAGTAAATGTTTGGCTGGTAAAAAATGGGCATTATCTTTTTTTATACCAAAGATTCTGCTTTGGGCGATCAATTTTAGATTTAGGGGAGACATAGAGATAACAAAGCAGCGTCACTCGTTGCTTTCCTGGACTTGTTCAAAGAATTTGTGAAAAAATCTATTTTCAAACAAGCCATAGGTAATCTGTTACTATATGTATATATATATATATATATATATATATATATATATATATATATATATATATATATATGTGTAGTAAAGCCCTGTTTTCTCCATAAGCTGACAATTTAGCAATAGCATGCTGTTGAAAGCAACCTTAAAAGAGCCAGAAGTACAATGTAGTAAAAAAAAAAAATCTATATATCCCCACGCATTTGTTAAATTGGTATTACATTGATCCTAAGCTAGAGCCAAATAAGACGATGAGATAAAGTCAAATACATTTGTTTAATTAGTCAAGCATCAGAGTTACAATACACAAATGTGTGGGATCACAAAGCAGGAAGAGACTAAGGTCTTGGTCTTCTCATTCTCGGTCTTGTTCATCTGTCTTTTCGGTGGCATGGTGATGAGCTCGAGGGCCACAGGGATGATATGTTTTCGAGGACCAGTTGAATACAGGCGGTAATAGAAAAATACAATCAAATTATGGCCCCGGGTCTCAGAGACCCGAAAGCCGAGGCCACGCTAGTAGAGATATACAGTCAAATACAGGATGGGTCCCAGAGACCCGAAGGCCAAGGCCACGGTTGTGGAAAAATACAGTTGAATACAGGACGGGTCCCAGACACCCGAAGGCCGATGCCGCAGTAGTAGAGAAATACAATCAAATTCCGGCCCGGGTCCCAGAGACACGAAGGCAGGTTCAATCCAACTCTGTGTGAGACAACACATATCCAGTGTGTCACTCGGGTGATATCGGATCATTCGGATGTAGGATTTTAATTAAATTAAATGCTTAAATGTCTAATTAAAGCTATTTTTGAAATCTTTTTCAGGTTAATTAAAGCCATAATTTTATTCTTTTCAGGCTACTCTAAAAAAGAATCCTCCTGTTAAGCCAGGGTCACTCCAAATAAAATTGAGATAACAAATATCCAGTATGTCATTCAGGTAATATTGGACCATTCTGATGTGGGATTTTAAATTAAAGGCTTAAATGTCTAATTGAAGCTATATTTGAAATCTTTTTCAGGTTAATTAAAGCCATATTTTTAACTCTTTTCAGGCTACTCTAAAAAGGAATCCTCCTGTTAAGCCAAGTTCATTCCAACTCAAACGTAAATACAAACTGGACAATTATCTTATTAACTTCCACTGTAGCTTGTTTCTCTGCTGCCGACTGCAGCGATCTCGTTTCATACTGCATCAATGTCAAAGGAAAATATTTCCTCAATAGTTTATATTGTATCCGATACTCAGCTCTAGGTCTAGTGTCCCCGTTTTAAGTTTTACAAAAATTAAAAACATGACGTGTTTTGGAGGTATATACGCTTCTGAGCTGAAAATGTCCCCGGATTTTGTCTGAGAAATCTGGTCACCTTACTCAAGATGCCCCAGCCATGCAGCAATTCCTTGGCATGGTGAACTGTTATGGGGTGAGAAGGAAGGACCCAAATGCAGAGACAAGGCGGCAGGCAGTAGAAGGGTTCTTGTGGCTTTATTGTAAACTGTTCACACCACAGGGAGCACAGAATACAGCATACTCAGAATGTCCAAACCAGGTAATGTGCAGGCAGTAGTCCGGGAACACCAGATTCCCCGAAGGCACCAGGGGAGGAGGCGCACCGCCAGGTGGGAGAACACAGGGAAAACCTCACAGAGAGGCACAGGGAAGGTCAGGCGCTGGGAGAGGCAAGCTCAGGCAGGAAGGTGAGCACAGGGAAAAGCTCAACAAAAAAACACTGGGAGATCCAGGCACTGGACAGGCGAAGCTTCCGTAGGACACGGGGACAAAACAGGCAGAGACGCAGAGATACAGGAACACCAAACTGTCAAAACGATCTGACACAAGACAAAAGGAACACAGGGGTTAAATACAAGAGGTAACGAGGTAATGGGGAACAGGTGAGACGTCAGGTGAATCACATTAGGGCGGGGCTGGACAATCAGACAGGCACAAAGCAAAGCTGGACAAGACTAGACAAGACAGGAAACTACACTACCAAAATAAAACGGGAAGTAGAACAAACAGACACTTACCAGGGAATCACAAGACAGGGGAGAATACAGACAAAAACACAAGGAGGCCAAAGAAAGAGAAACACAACCCCAAACAAAACCCCAAACCACAACAGTACCCCCCCCCCAAAGACAGATCCCAGATGTCAATTACCAAAAACCCAAAGGGGAACAAAAAACAACCCAGAGAGGGCGGAAGACACCGGGGAAGAGGGAACCGAGGGACGGGGAAACCAGGGGACAGAGGGAAACTGGGGATAGAGGCAAACCGGGAGCGCAGGGGACAAGGACACAGAGGAGCATGGACAAAGGAGCAGGGAACAAGGAGGGGGACCAACGAGGGAGCAAAAAAGGGACAGAGGAGGAGGGAGCGAAAGAGGGACCGAGGAGGAGGGAGCGAAAGAGGGACTGAGGAGGAGGGAGCGGGAGAGGGACTGAGGAGGAGGAGATCAAGGAAGAGGAGACGAAGGAGAGGGCGAAAGAGGGACAAGACGGAGACTAGAGGACGCAGGAGGGGAGAAAGGATGGGACAGAAGACCAAACAAAGAGAAGGCACTAATGGCGGGCACAGGGAAGTCCAGGACAAGGGCCGGAGACTGGTAGCGAGCGAGGGACCAGAGGAGAGAAAACCGAGGAGAGATAAAGGGCAGGGACACAGGGAGACAGCGAGCGGGACACAGAGAGAGAAAGACACAAAGAGCAAGACAGACAGAGAGGGAGGAGGAAACAGAGCAGCAAAGAGAAACAGACAACAAAACCGAACGAGAGAGAGAGACACAGAGGACAAGACAGACCGACAGACACAGGGAACGAAAAAGACTGGGGATAAGACACCAGGCCGAAGAACAAAACCGACAGAGAAAGGGAGAGACGGAGAGACAACGAAGAGGGAGAGGGAGACAGGGATGGAAAAACGCAGAGAGCCAGACAGGCAAAGAGGGAGCAAGACAGACAGACACAGTGACCGAGAGGGAGAGGCACAGAGAGCAAGGCTGACAGGAAGGGAAAAAGAGACAGAACGTCAAATATACACAGACAGAGAGAGACAGGGACACAGAGAGCAAGACAGACAGACACAGGGAACAAAAGAGACAGAGCAATGGGGACAAGTAAAGGGACGGGGCTAGGACGGAGACAAGCGAGGGATTGGAGGAGAGGGGCAAGAGGAAGGGAGCAGAGAAGGTACCAGGGGAAGGCAAAGCGCGGCACAGAGAGAGCGAAAGGGAGCCTGGAGAGCCACCCACACAAACAAGCAGAAAAAGGGACCGGAACCCGGAGAGCAGGACAGACACAAGGAAAAAGAGAGACACCCACACAACCAAGCAGAAAAAACAAAGCGAAAGGGACAGAGGGAGAGGGACCCACCGAGAGACCAGACGGACGGAGAGGGAGGCAAAGCAACCCAGACAGCGGGACCGAACGAGAGCAAAAGGGACACACAGAGAAGCCGGATGAGTGGGGCAGAGAGACAAAACGAGGGAGAAGACGGGACACAGAAAGCCAGACAGGGACCGAATGAGACAGAGGGGGAAGGACACAGAGCAAGACCGACAGGGAGAGAGAAAGAGACAGAGCGTCAAACATACACCGGACGAGAGAGAGACACACACAAACAGAAAGACACAGAGACACGCAGAAAGAGAGAGTGAGGGAGACAAGTACAGAGACAGGGCGAGGACGGAGACGAAACGACAAGAAAGGAGACGAAACGAGACAGACCCAGAAAGGCAGACCCAACAGAGCTAGGGACAGAAAGGCAAAGGGACTCAGACAAAACAAGCAGAGAGAAAGACACACAGAGGGAGGTAGGGAGACGGACAAGGACAGAAAGGAACCCCAGGGAGGAAGTAGGAGGGGCTAGCGAGTACACGGAGAAGCCCAGGAGCGGGCATACGGAAAAGCCCGCGGCGGGGCACACGAAGAAAGCCCACGGGAGGGCACACTAGGAACGCGAGAAAGCCCACGGGAGGGCACACTAGGAACGCGAGAAAGCCCACGGAGGGGCGCTCGAGGGACGTGAGAAAGCCCACGGAGGGGCGCACGAGGGAGCCCACTAGAGGGCCCACGAGGAGCACGAGGAAGCCCACGGGGGGGCGCACGAGGAGCACGAGGAAGCCCACGGGGGGGGCACACTAGGAAGCCCATAAGCGGGCACACAAGGAGCACGAGGAAGTCCGTGGATGGACAGGGCCGGCTTAGACTGGACAGGCGTGGACGGGATGGATTGGGACAGGACCCACGGGGACGACGTAACGACAGACGGATCGGGTTTAGGGACCAATTTGGATGGGGCGGACGGAGGAAAGGGAAAAAAAATGGGAACAGGAACGGAGACAGGGACAGAGACGGTGACCAGGACAGGGACAAACACTGGGACAGAGACAAACACAGGGACTGAGACAAGCACAGGGACAGACAAGGGCACAGGGACAGGGACGGGGACAGGGACACGAACAGGCACGGAGACAGGGACAGGGACAGACACAGTGACGGGGACAAACACAGAGACAGGGACAGACACAAGACCAGGGAAGCTAGGACAATGTGAACCTGAAACATGGGGGGCCGGGATTCCTGGGGACCTGGGACTAGGGCCAGGACCCCAGGAAGCCCAGGGACTGGGTTCCGGGGGACCCCTGGAACCGGGACCAGGGGGACCCCGGGAGCCAATGCCCAGAGAGGGCAGAGCCCCAGACGACGGCTGGGGGTCGGGGGCACCGACCGTCGACCGAGGGCCACAAACGTTGGCCGTTGGCCGAGGGCCGGGACCACCGAGCCTCAGCCGGGGGTCAGAGGTGTTGGGCCTCTGGTCGTGGTCATGGGGGCTGGTCGGTCGGCCTGGGAGTCCGGCCGGACGGTCTGAGTCGGGGAGTTCGGTCGGCCGGTCGGAGCCAAGGGGTCCGGTCAGCCCGTCTGGGTCAGGGGGTCCGGTCGGACCGTCTGGGTCAGGGGGTCCGGTCGGACGGTCAGGGTCTAGGAGTGCGGTCGGCCGGTCAGGGTCTAGGAGTGCGGTCGGCCGGTCAGGGTCTAGGAGTGCGGTCGGCCGGTCAGGGTCTGGGAGTGCGGTCGGCCGGTCAGGGTCTGGGAGTGCGGTCGGCCGGTCAGGGTCTGGGGGATTGGGAGCCGGCTGCTGGGGGTCCGCCTCGTCGGCGGGAGCCAGTGGCTGGGGATCCGCCTCGACGGCGGGTGCCGGCGGCTGGGGGTCCGCCTCGTCGGCGGGAGCCGGCGGGAGCCGGCGGCTGGGGGTCCGCCTCGTCGGCAGAGGCAGCAGTCGGCTGGGGGTCCGCCTCGTCGGCGGGGACCGGCGGCTGGGGGTCCGCCTCGTCGGCAGAGGCAGCAGTCGGCTGGGGGTCCGCCTCGTCGGCGGGGACCGGCGGCTGGGGGTCCGCCTCGTCGGCGGAGGCAGCGGTCGGCTGGGGGTCCGCCTCGACGGCGGAGGCAGCGGTCGGCTGGGGGTCCGCCTCGACGGCGGAGGCAGCGGTCGGCTGGGGGTTCGCCTCGACGGCGGAGGCAGCGGTCGGCTGGGGGTTCGCCTCGACGGCGGGAGCCGGCGGCTGGGGGGCCGCCTCGACGGCGGGAGCCGGCGGCTGGGGGTCCGCCTCGTCGGCGGGAGCCGGCGGCTGGGGGTCCGCGCTGGCGGCCCGAGCCCGCGCTGCCCTCCGGGAGGCGCGGGACCGTTTAGACCCCTTGGGGGAAACCACTGAAGGCGAACCGTGGGGGAGCTGGTCCGTGGAGACTCCCGGGGTGGACTGTTCAGTTACGACTCCCCGGGAGGGCTGGTCCGTGGTGGCTCCCGGAACCACGGTATCAGCTGGTTCCGCCAATGCCGGGAGGGGACCAAACTCCCGGTCTACCTCCTCCCACCGCACCATCATTAGGTGCCACGTCTCCGTGGGATCCACCTCGTGCATGCGGCAGAACGCGGGCGACAAGAGGTCCGCCAACGGGTCCAGCGGGTGGAGGAGCGGCTGAAAAATGTACTCCGCTGGGTCCATAACGCGGTCAGATCGTTATGTTATGGGGTGAGAAGGAAGGACCCAAATGCAGAGACAAGGCGGCAGGCAGTAGAAGGGTTCTTGTGGCTTTATTGTAAACTGTTCACACCACAGGGAGCACAGAACACAGTATACTCAGAATGTCCAAACCAGGTAATGTGCAGGCAGTAGTCCGGGAACACCAGATTCCCCGAAGGCACCAGGGGAGGAGGCGCACCGCCAGGTGGGAGAACACAGGGAAAACCTCACAGAGAGGCACAGGGAAGGCCAGGCGCTGGGAGAGGCAAGCTCAGGCAGGAAGGTGAGCACAGGGAAAAGCTCAACAGAAAAACACTGGGAGATCCAGGCACTGGACAGCTGCGAAGCTTCCGTAGGACACGGGGACAAAACAGGCAGAGACGCAGAGATACAGGAACACCAAACTGACAAAACGATCTGACACAAGACAAAAGGAACACAGGGGTTAAATACAAGAGGTAACGAGGTAATGGGGAACAGGTGAGACGTCAGGTGAATCACATTAGGGCGGGGCTGGACAATCAGACAGGCACAAAGCAAAGCTGGACAAGACTAGACAAGACAGGAAACTACACTACCAAAATAAAACGGGAAGTAGAACAAACAGACACTTACCAGGGAATCACAAGACAGGGGAGAATACAGACAAAAACACAAGGAGGCCAAAGAAAGAGAAACACAACCCCAAACAAAACCCCAAACCACAACAGTGAACTATCTTGTGAAATGTATCCCAAACCTCAGCGAGATTGTGAACCTCTGAGAAAGCTCACTCACAAGGACACCGCGTGGTGCTGGTTGCCACAGCATCAGCAAGACCGCTTCAAGTCATGCTTATCCAGATCACCGGTCTTATCCTACTACGATGTGAGAAAACCAGTTACACTGAACTGTGATGCGTCATGTTACAGACTTGGTGCTGCATGTCTACAGGAGGAGAGACCAGTTGACTATGCATCTCACATGCTCACAGACACAGAAACACATGCTCAAATTTAAAATGAGCTGTTGGCAGAGGTGTTTGCATGTAGCAAATTCAAGGATTACGTGTATGGGAAGCCCACTGTCATTGAAACTGACCACCAACCCCTCATCACAATCCTTAAGAAGCCTATCCACACTGGTCCTGCCCGACATCAAAGGATGTTACTTCAATTACAGGCCTATGACATCCCACTGGTCTACAAGAAGGGTAAGCACATGTACCTAGCCGATACCCTATTACAAGCTCCAAATAAAACTCACAAAGCCCAGCTGCAAACAACACATTCAAGGTGATGTCCGTCTACATCTCAACTAACAGACTAGAGGAGCTTCGTACCCACACTTCTCAAGATCAGGTGCTGAAGACTCTCGGGACAACCATTCAATGTCGATGGCCTGACAAAGAGCGCAGCGTCCATCCCTCCATCTGTTCATTCTTTCCTTACAGGGACGCGCTGGTAGTGGTGGATGGAATAGTTAGCAAGGGCCACAGAACAGTTATTACCCATTCTCTGCACTGAGAATACATCAGTATTGTACACAGAGGTCACCCAGGCTTAGAGTCAACCAGGCGCAGGGATAATGAACGTCAATGAACATCTGCAGAAGGAACCATTGCAGCCACTCCAGTTCCAGCCTTACCACGGTCCACAGTGGCTACCAATATGTTTAAGTGGCATGGACAACAGTACATCCAGTACAACAGTAACAACACCATCCAGCCACTGCTACTTGGTGAGAAGCTGCGGGTGATGAGTGTCGGTGCGTCCACAGTCTCCTGGATCACTGACTACTTGACAGACAGACCACAGTTTGTCCGCCTGGACCGTGTTCTGTCTGATGTGGTGGTGAGTGGTACGGGGGCCCCACATGGGACTGTGCTGTCTCCTTTTCTGTTCCCCTTATACACCACAGACGTCCAGTACAACTCAGAGTCATGTCACCTACAGAAGTTTTCTGATGACTCTGCAGTTGTTGGGTGTATAAGGGATGGACAGGAGGGAGAGTACAGGGCACTGGTGGATGACTTTGTGGAGTGGTCTGGTAAGAATCACCTGCTGCTCAACGTGGATAAGACCAGAGAGATGGTGATTGACTTCAGGAGGAAGGGAACGGCTCCGCAATCCCTTTGCATACTGGGAAGTGGCGTGGACATGGTGGAGGAGTACAGATACCTGGGTGTCAAGATCGACAGCAGGCAGACAGCATTTCCTGAGAAAGCTGAGATCCTTCAATGTGTGCAGCAGAATGTTGGAGATGTTCTACCAGTCTGTTGTGGCCAGCGCTCTGTTCTCCTCCGCCATCTGCTGGGGGGGGGCAGCAGCATCGGAGCCAGCGACACAAACAGACTGAACAAACTGATCAGGAAGGCTGGCTCCTTGATCGGCTGCAAACAGGACACGTTTGAAGCTGTGGTGGAGAGGAGGTCACTGAACAAACTGTTATCTATCATGGATAACCCTGACCACCCTCTCCACCCCCCATTGGTCCAACAGAGGAGCAGCTTCTGTAAGAGGCTCCGACAGCTTCGATGCCACACGGACCGCTACAGGAAATCATTCCTACCACAGGCAATAAAACTCTTTAACATGTCATCACTGGGTTCTAGATGAGACTTCTAGACACCACACTACTGCACTAAGGGCAACCTGCACAATTGGTTCACTTACATTTTAGCAAACATTTAGCATATTATTTAAGCAGTTGCACATTTTGTTTTTCCATCCTGTATATATTTAAATATGTGTTCTTATATTTCATTCCTATTATTATTATTATTATTATTATTATTATTTCATGTATACTGTATGTATGTATATTTTTTCCTAGTATCTCATTTATATTTATGTTTTGTGTTGTGTGACTAATGTACGTGTGCTGCTGGAACAGCATATCTATCTATCTATCTATCTATCTATCTATCTATCTATCTATCTATCTATCTATCTATCTATCTATCTATCTATCTATCTATCTATCTATCTATCTATCTACCAGGTGGTGGTACACTCATACTCAGGGTGGTTTGAGATCGACCTCCGCATGACGCAACTTCAGCAGCTGTGATCAAAAAGCTGAAAAGACACTTTTCCGTCCACGGAACGCCTCACTCCCTCATCACCAATAATGAGAGGCAATGCACAAGCCAGTGCTTCAAAGATTTCGCAGAGCAGCAGGACTTCATCCACGTCACAAGCAGCCCGGAGTATCCACAGTCGAACGGACTGGCAGAAAGAGCAGTTGGCAGTGTGAAACTACTGATGGAAAAATCTCATAGAGAAGGGGCCGACGTTTTCCTCAATCGGCTGAACATCAGAAACGTTCCCCACGACCAAGCATTGGGCTCGCCTGCAGAACGTCTGATGTCATGGCAGACACACTCAACTCTTCCTGTCAGCACCGGACTGCTGGAACCAGCCCCAAAGAACACAAAGCAGGTCACTGCCCAACTCCAAAATAAAAGGCTCATTCAAAAGTAATACTACGATACATCAAGTCGCCCACTACAGCCGCTTGCAGAGGGACAAGTTGTTAGGATGCAGACCATCAAGGGACACGACCGCTTGGGCACAGTGAAGGAGGTGTGCAAGGAACCACGCTTGTACGTCAACAGAGGGACCTACAGGAGAAACCGCCGCCACATCCTCCCCGTCGCTGAGAAACCACCCCGACAGGTTGACCCTGCAGACTTTGATTGTCAGTATGCAGATCCAACTGCACCACAGGGTAACAGCACAGCCCACCAGTGAGCAGCAGAGGCCTGCCATACATTCTCCAATGCAGGTGGTGCCAGGCAACATGCTGTATGTGACGCGCTCCGGTTGTGTTTGCAGGCTTAATCCAAAGTATGAACAATGAACATCAGGTTGTTATGGGCTGCAGACCTAAGACATTTAAGAGTCGACGAAAAAAACGTTTGGACTCCATATTTCTGGTTGAAGTGCTCAGCATGTAGCCATGTATTGTTTAAAAAAAAAAAAAAAAACAGGAATGAATTGTGCACTGAATTTATTATTGTTCCAGTGAGAATGTTTCCAGACACTGTTTGATGCACTGAATTCACATGTACAATTGTTATGAATGTCAAAAGTAAGATATACAATATGAGAGTATAATTTGGTTGGCTACCGTTTAAGTATATGTAAAGATGGTTGTACCAAACTTTCATAATCTATATTAATGTTACCAAGTCACAATGAAACTGCCATAGTGTTGCAAGTTGGTGCCCAGCCTCTTGTTCTGTTTGCCACAGAAGGCATAAGCTAAAGAAAGGGGATGTAGATCATTCTAGTTCATAGATCATATGTTCGTGTTCTGTATGGACACCAAAAGACACCGTACCTGAGGAAGTGGGCATGCACAGTAGGTTACAAGTCCAGTATGTGTGAATCTCCCGCCATCTTATCTGTAGCCTATGGTCTGTTTAATAAGTTTAGTATGCTTATCCGAGGTTTCCATCCATCCATCTTCATCCGCTTATCCGGAGTCGGGTCGCGGGGGCAGCAGCTCCAGTAGGGGACCCCAAACTTCCCTTTCCCGAGCCACATCAACCAGCTCCGACTGGGGGATCCCGAGGCGTTCCCAGGCCAGGTTGGAGATATAATCTCTCCACCTAGTCCTGGGTCTTCCCCGAGGCCTCCTCCCAGCTGGACGTGCCTGGAACACCTCCCTAGGGAGGCGCCCAGGAGGCATCCTTACCAGATGCCCGAACCACCTCAACTGGCTCCTTTCGACGCGAAGGAGCAGCGGCTCTACTCCGAGCTCCTCTCGGATGACTGAGCTTCTCACCCTATCTCTAAGGGAGACGCCAGCCACCCTCCTGAGGAAACCCATTTCGGCCGCTTGTACCCTGGATCTCGTTCTTTCGGTCATGACCCAGCCTTCATGACCATAGGTGAGGGTAGGAACGAAAATTGCCCGGTAGATCGAGAGCTTTGCCTTCTGGCTCAGCTCCCTTTTCGTCACAACGGTGCGATAAACAGAATGTAATACCGCACCAGCTGCTCCGATTCTCCGACCAATCTCACGCTCCATGGTCCCCTCACTCGCGAACAAGACCCCAAGGTACTTAAACTCCTTCACTTGGGGTAAGGACTCACTCCCTACCTGAAGAAAGCACTCCATCGGTTTCCTGCTGAGAACCATGGCCTCAGATTTAGAGGTGCTGATCCTCATCCCAGCCGCTTCACACTCGGCGGCGAACCGATCCAGTGAGTGCTGAAGGTCACAGACCGATGACGCCATCAGGACCACATCATCTGCAAAAAGCAGCGATGAGATCCCGAGCCCACCGAACTGCAACCCTTCCCCGCCCCGACTACGCCTCGATATCCTGTCCATAAATATTACAAACAGGATTGGTGACAAAGCGCAGCCCTGGCGGAGGCCAACCCTCACCTGGAACGAGTCCGACTTACTGCCGAGAACCCGGACACAGCTCTCGCTTTGGTCATACAGAGATTGGATGGCCCTGAGAAGGGACCCCCTCACCCCATACTCCCGCAGCACCTCCCACAATTTCTCCCGGGGGACCCGGTCATACGCCTTCTCCAGATCCACAAAACACATGCAGACTGGTTGGGCATACTCCCAGGCCCCCTCCAAGATCCTTGCGAGAGTGAAGATCTGATCCGTTGTTCCACGGCCAGGACGGAATCCGCATTGTTCCTCTTCAATCCGAGGTTCGACTATCGGCCGAACCCTCCTTTCCAGTACCTTGGAGTAGACTTTACCAGGGAGGCTGAGAAGTGTGATACCCCTGTAATTGGCACACACCCTCTGGTCCCCCTTTTTAAAGAGCGGAACCACCACCCCGGTCTGCCACTCCTTAGGCACCGTCCCAGACTTCCACGCAATGTTGAAGAGGCGTGTCAACCAAGACATCCCCTCCACACCCAGAGCTTTCAGCATTTCTGGACGGATCTCATCAATCCCTGGGGCTTTGCCGCTGTGGAGTTGTTTTACTACCTCAGCGACTTCCACCAGGGAAATTGACGACAATCCCCCATCATCCTCCAGCTCTGCCTCTACCACAGAGGGCGTGCCAGCTGGATTTAGGAGTTCCTCAAAGTGCTCCTTCCACCGCTCTATTACCTCCCCAGTTGAGGTCAACAACGTCCCATCCTTACTGTAAACAGCTTGGATGATTCCTCGCTTCCCCCTCCTGAGGTGGCGAACGGTTTTCCAGAAGCACCTTGGTGCCGACCGAAAGTCCTTCTCCATGTCTTCTCCGAACTTCTCCCACACCCGCTGCTTTGCCTCTGTCACGGCAGAGGCTGCAGCCCTTCGGGCCCGTCGGTACCTTGCAACTGCCTCCGGAGTCCTCCGGGATAACATATCTCGGAAGGACTCCTTCTTCAGTCGGACGGCTTCCCTGACCACCGGTGTCCACCAGGGTGTTCGTGGGTTACCGCCCCTTGAGGCACCTAAGACCCTAAGACCACAGCTCGCCGCCGCAGCTTCAGCAATGGAAACTTTGAACACTGTCCACTCAGGTTCAATGCCCCCAGCCTCCACAGGGATGCACGAAAAGCTCCGCCGGAGGTGTGAGTTGAAAGTCCGTCGGACAGGGGCCTCCTCCAGACGTTCCCAATTTACCCGCACTACTCGTTTGGGCTTACCAGGTCTGTCCAGAGTCCTCCCCCATCCCCTGACCCAGCTCACCACCAGATGGTGATCAGTTGACAGCTCTGCCCCTCTCTTCACCCGAGTGTCCAAAACATACGGCCTCAGATCAGATGAGACGATTATAAAATCGATCATTGATCTTTGGCCTAGGGTGCTCTGGTACCACGTACACTTATGAGCATCCCTATGTTCGAACATGGTGTTTGTTATGGACAATCCATGACTAGCACAGAAGTCCAACAACAAACAACCACTCTGGTTCAGATCAGGGAGGCCGTTCCTCCCAATCACGCCTCTCCAAGTATCTCCATCATTGCCCACGTGTGCGTTGAAGTCCCCCAGCAGAACTATGGAGTCCCCTACTGGAGCCCCATACAGGACTCCATTCAAGGTCTCCAAGAAAGCCGAATACTCCGAACTCCTGTTTGGTGCATATGCACAAACAACAGTCAGAGTTTTCCCCCCATCACCCGCAGGCGTAGGGAGGCGACCCTCTCGTCCACCGGGGTAAACTCCAACGCAGCGGCGCTCAGCCGGGGGCTTGTGAGTATCCCCACACCCGCCCGGCGCCTCACACCCTGGGCAACTCCGGAGTAGGACAGAGTCCAACCCCTATCCAGGAGTACGGTTCCAGAACCGAGACTGTGAGTAGACGTAAGCCCCACCAGATCTAACTGGTAGCGCTCCACCTCCCGCACAAGTTCCGGCTCCTTCCCCCACAGAGAGGTGACGTTCCACGTCCCCAGAGCCAGCCTCTGCCGCCCGGGTCTGGTTCGTCGAGGTCCCTGACCTTCGCCGCCACCCATGTGGCTGCGCACCCGACCCCAGCGGTTCCTCCCACAGGTAGTGGGCCCATGGGATGGAGATAGGGGGGCCACGTAGCTTCTTCGGGCTGTGCCCGACCGGGCTCCGTGGCAAACCCGGCCACCAGGCGCTCGCTGACGAGCCCTCCGTCCGGGCCTGGCTCCAGACGGGGGCCCCGGGCCTCCTCCGGGCAGGGTCACTCCCTCTCTTCCTCGATTTTGCATAAGGTTTTTGAACCGAGGTTTAAGAAATGGATATAAACCATAGGCTGCTCGCTCATTTCAACAGTTCCCACTGACGGCAAATTTCCTCCAGAGGTTTCAACTTGAATCTAGTCTGACCTCCAATATTTCCAAAATGATTTCAGAATTAGCCAAACCAAATGTGAGCCAATATGAATTGGAAGCAATTATTTCATTTAAAAATAATCACAATATTCAATTCAATTCAATTTTATTTATAGTATCAATTCATAACAAGAGTAATGTCAAGACACTTTACAAGGACCCAACAGTTCTAGTAGTTTCCTCCAGAGCAAGCAACAGTGCGACAGTGGCGAGGAAAAACTCCCCTTTGGGAAGAAACCTCGGACAGACCCAGGCTCTTGGTAGGCGGTGTCTGACGACCGGTTGGGGATGGAATGAAGAGTGGTAATAACAGTCCCAAAAAAATAAACAAAATAAAGTAGTTTGTAGTAGTTCTTTGTAGTAGTTCATGGCATAGCAGGGCACTGTGCAGCATTACAAGGCACAGCAGGACGTAGCTGGGAACCGCATATTGTGGCAGGGAAGGGAACATGTAGCGGGACCATGGCGACAGCTGCAACCATGATTTTGGAGCCTCCCTGATCCGAGGAAACATGCTGGGAGAAAAAGAACATTATTTATATGATAACATATTGTTATCAAACCTGCAGACAAGGGCAAAGCTGTTGTGTTACCCGGAAAAATGTGAAGTGTTTTTGAAATAGTATTGAGTAAAAGTTGACATATTCCAGTCTGTGATTATCATCAACATCCATTCCTTTAATTTTAGTCAAAATAATTCATAATTTCTGCTTTTCTAACTCAAACATTAGGTATAATGGCAATGCATTCTGGGAGAAAATAATAATATTACAGCACTATCTGCAGAATGTTGCAGATTAGAGGTATTTACTGTTAATCGCAGTGCAGTGGAGTTTTAAAATACAGTATGCTTACTGTAAATAAACAGTGGTTTACTGGCGAAGATGCTGCCAGTATATTACTGTAAACCCAAACATACAGTGGGTACGGAAAGTATTCAGACCCCTTTAAATTTTTCACTCTTTGTTTCATTGCAGGCATTTTCCAAAAATCAAAAAAGTTCATTTTATTTCTCAGTAATGTACACTCAGCACCCCATCTTGGACAGAAAAAAACAGAAATGTAGAAATTTTTGCAAATTTATTAAAAAACAAAAACTGAAATATCACATGGTCATAAGTATTCAGACCCTTTGTTCAGTATTTAGTAGAAGCACCCTTTTGATCTAATACAGCCATGAGTCGTTTTGGGAAAGATGCAACAAGTTTTTCACATCTGGATTTGGTTATCCTCTGCCATTCCTCCTTGCAGATCCTCTCCAGTTCTGTCAGGTTGGATGGTAAACGTTGGTGGACAGTCATTTTCAGGTCTCTCCAGAGATGCTCAATTGGGTTTAAGTCAGGGCTCTGGCTGGGCCATTCAAGAACAGCCACGGAGTTGTTGTGAAGCCACTCCTTCGTTATTTTAGCGGTGTGCTTAGGGTCATTGTCTTGTTGGAAGGTAAACCTTCGGCCCAGTCTGAGGTCCAGAGCACTCTGGAAAAGGTTTTCGTCCAGGATATCCCTGTACTTGGCCGCATTCATCTTTCCCTCGATTGCAACCAGTCGTCCTGTCCCTGCAGCTGAAAAACACCCCCACAGCATGATGCTGCCACCACCATGCTTCACTGTTGGGACTGTATTGGACAGGTGATGAGCAGTGCCTGGTTTTCTCCACACATACCGCTTAGAATTAAGGCCAAAAAGTTCTATCTTGGTCTCATCAGACCAGAGGATTTTATTTATCACCATCTTGGAGTCCTTCAGGTGTTTTTTAGCAAACTCCATGCGGGCTTTCATGTGTCTTGCACTGAGGAGAGGCTTCCTTCGGGCCACTCTGCCATAAAGCCCCGACTGGTGGATTGCTGCAGTGATGGTTGACTTACTACAACTTTCTCCCATCTCCCGACTGCATCTCTGGAGCTTAGCCACAGTGACCATTGGGTTCTTCTTTGCCTCTCTCACCAAGGCTCTTCTCCCCCGATAGCTCAGTTTGGCCGGACGGCCAGCTCTAGGAAGGGTTCTGGTCGTCCCAAACGTCTTCCATTTGAGGATTATGGAGGCCACTGTGCTCTTAGGAACCTTAAGTGCAGCAGAAATTTTTTTGTAACCTTGACCAGATCTGTGCCTTGCCACAATTCTGTCTCTGAGCTCCTCAGGCAGTTCCTTTGACCTCATGATTGTCATTTGCTCTGACATGCACTGTGAGCTGTAAGGTCTTATATAGACAGGTGTGTGGCTTTCCTAATCAAGTCCAATCAGTATAATCAAACACAGCTGGACTCCAATGAAGGTGTAGAACCATCTCAAGGATGATCAGAAGAAATAGACAGCACCTGAGTTACATATGAGGGTCACGGCAAAGGGTCTGAATACTTATGACCATGTGATATTTCAGTTTTTGTTTTTTAATAAATTTGCAAAAATTTCTACATTTCTGTTTTTTTCTGTCCAAGATGGGGTGCTGAGTGTACATTACTGAGAAATAAAATGAACTTTTTTGATTTTTGGAAAATGGCTGCAATGAAACAAAGAGTGAAAAATTTAAAGGGGTCTGAATACTTTCCGTACCCACTGTAGGTTTGCAGGATTTATGAAATCACAACTGCTTTGTTTTCACAGAATTTGCACTAGACAAGGATTTTGAAGTTGCCAATGAGACGCTGTTTGCAGCATTAACCTTTAGGGGGTACTCCTGGACTCTGTACCGCAGGGTTCTGAGACCTCTTGATATCAGTCGCTTGTTACCAGTCAGTACTAGTGCAACTGGTTAAGGAGATCAAAAATAATTTTGTTAGCAGAACCCAGATGTTGAAGGATTTTAGAATCATTGCCACATTCAGAAGGAATAAAAATTTGGTTAAAGCTACATTGCCACCGGGAATTTTTCAAACAGCTTTGGATGCAACGACAAAGCAATCAGAGAGTATACATTACGCAGAGGAATTGTAATGTACTGTATATTCAAAAAGTGTGTGTATCTAATCAGATGCAAACTATGTGGAATACAATATATGGGGAAAAAGGATAACACCATACTTACCAGGTTTATACAACACAGTTACAATATATACAGAAAGAAAGACACACACATCCCCTTAGTGAAACATTTTACAAAAATGAAAATGAAAAATTAACCGCTTCAGTATTACAGTGTAACCCACGCTGGTCTACAGCTCAGAGAAGGAGGACTGAGAGACTCTGGATCTGCCAATTAAGCACTTTACAACCTTTGGGTGAGGACACCTGGACATACTGATGATGTCTTTGTGCATTTAAATATCCCGTTATATACTGTAAATATAAATATGTCTCTGGTGGCAGTTATTCTCTCCTGAAGAAGATGTATGGCGAAACATACTTAACTTCTTTGTAAAAACCCTTTCATGGCATCTTTTTTATGTGGATTTTAATCTTTTTTTTAAAGCAGTGATTGCTTTTAAACTCACAGGAGGAGTTTAACCTGCTACAGCCCAACGTCATGGAGGACCATTATTTATTATTTTAACCAGTCAACCAGCCAGGACACCTAAGGGGTGAGGCATCTGAAGAAATTGTGTGCGCACACTGATGATTTTAGACTTACTACATATAATGGATGGCTTTTTATCCTCTGTCTAATCTGTTGGAGACTGTGTGGACCCAGGGGGTGACCAAGGAGGACATTTTTCTTTCGGCAACGGCCTTAACCCTTGTGTTGTGTCCCGTCAAGCATGACAAAAAAAAAACTTTTTGTCGCTTTCTTTCAACATTATCACTTCCGACATTTTTGTTACTTATCCAATGTTGTGGGTGCTTTTGTTAAATGTTTTTCCAAAGTTGTTTGATATTTTTAACATGGAAATGTTCAGCGCTTCATTTGATGGCCCATTCTTTGCGACAAAAAATAACAATTAACTGAAAACAGACAACATGTGGGTTAAGCACATACAAGTGTGAGTTTTAAGTTTCAATTTAACCTCTCTTTTTCTCTTAAACCCCCTCTCTTTTCATTTCATCCTTTATTTGTATGTATTAAAGGTTTATTGGGCCTATTAGAACAGTCTTTTTATTTGACTTGACTTTTTTTATCTACAGCTGGTTTCCTTCTTATCTGTGGTCGGCCATTTTACATGTTTCGTGCAACTTGGATCCATTGCACAACAGGTTCACACCGCTGGCGTTGGCCCCGGGATGGGTGGGACTGAGGGGAGGACAAACTCCCCTTCTGCCCTTCCCTCAGGGGTAAACAGCTGACTTCCAAACATTACAGTCCACCAAAATGACCTCCACACCAAGGCATATTTTAAACTTTTACAGACTATTCACCCTTCTGAAATCATAAATAACACACTTTACACAAGCACCTGTTGTGGTTTGGGGTTTTGTTTGGGTTCATTTCCCACTTTTCTTTGGCCTCCCTGTGTTTTTGTCCTTGTTTTCTCTCTGGTCTCATGTTGCTGGTCCTGTCTTGTGTTTCCCTGTGCTTTTTTGTTCTACTTCCTGTTGTATTTTCTGATGGTTTGGTTTCCTGTCTTGTTTTGTCTTGTCTAGCTTCGCTTTGGTTGTCTAATTGTCCAGCCCCGCCCTAATGTGCTTCACCTGACGTCTCACCTGTTCCCCGTTACCTCATGTATTTAACCCCTGTGTTCCCTTTGTTTCTTGTTAGATCCTTCTTGTTCCGCCGCCTGGCTACACCTCTTCTTTGTGCCAGCTCCTGTGATCGCCTCGTCTTGATTTTGCCAGGTTTCCGTTCCCTGTGAATGTTCCAGCCCTTGTGCTTCGGTTTTTTGTTCCCCCCTGGCTCCCTGTGTTTTTGGTGTTCTTGGACTCTGTTGCAACTTTGTTTTCTTTCAATAAACCCTTTTTGCCTTCTTACCCACTACACTGCGTTTGGGTCCTCCGTCCGTCCCACAACAGCACCTTCACACAAGGAATAATGAGACACATTAACAGACTCACATCCTTCATCAAACCGAACAATAACACATTGGACCTGCTTATACAAACACATGGATGCACAATAACATTAATATACTCAGGGATCACTATGACACGGTCACTGCCACACCACCATTCTCACCGGCATCCTTTCATAAATCCATTCAGTGGGGGAGGGCGAGATACAGGAGGAAACCTCTGTCAACACACTGAGGGGCCTCATCTCCAGGCTTCCTGAGACCCTGGATGTCAGCAAGGGCCCCGACAACTCGTGCCCTGGACAGCCTGCCAGTGAAGTTGTCAAGGTAAGGAGAGGTTGTGCACAGTCGGGGACCATGTTGACAACATCCCCTCTTACAACCACCAGGGCTCACAGAAAATATAGCCAAGCAGGTACCTTTGTCGGACTGCCGGTGGTCAGGGGTACTCACTGTCCATGTTTCAGACTAATTGCGAACTGGCGAGGGAGATAGCTGGTTGATTGACAGAAACCCAGAAGTCAGTCTGAGCAACCTGAGCAACAGGCAGGCAGGGAATACGTAGAGTATTTAACCCAGTCAGGAATAGTCTCTCTGAGCCAGGGCTTCTCTGATACCATGTTACGAGCGAGTGACAGAATAGCCTATCACTGTCTGTCTCCTTCAACATAGTTTTTAGCTCAATAAGGTCCCAAAGTTCAGTGGACATAGACTGTGCAGAATCCATATTTTCATGTCCGTAAGGAGGCAGCAAAAAGCAGGAAAAACAAAAAAACAGTGAACCTTGGCTTGGATCGGCTCAATCGGGGTCTCTGTAATGTAGTAAATTCCAGTGACTCCAAGGACTACAGACCTGTGGCACTAACCTCCCACATTATGAAGACCCTGGAGAGACTGGTTCTGGAACAGCTGACGCCCATGGTCGGACCTCTCCTGGACCCCCTCCAGTTCACCTACCAGCCCCGACTGGGAAAGGAGGACGGCATTATCTTCCTGCTCAACCACATCTATGCCCATCTGGACAAGCCGGCGAGCATGGTAAGGGTCATGTTTTTTGACTTCTCCAGTGCTTTCAACACCATCCGGCCGGCCCTGCTGGGTGAGAATCTGACAGCGATGCAGGTGGATCCCCCCCCTCGTGTCCTGGATTGTTGACAAACTGACTGGTTGTGTCAGAGAGCGTGGTCAGCAACACCGTGGCCCTGCAGGGGACTGTCCTCTCTCACTTCCTCTTCACCATCTACACCACAGACTTCAACTACCACACATAGTCCTGCCATCTCCAGAAGTTTTCTGATGACTCTGCTGTGGTTGGATGTATCAGCGAGGGTGACGAGGAGGATGCTGTCCAAACTACATGCCATCTTGGGCAATGTCTCGCATCCACTCCATGACTTGCTGCTCAATCACAGGAGCACTTTCAGCAAAAGACTCATTCTCCCAAAATGCACCACAGAGCGCCACAGGAAGTCATTCCTGCCTGTGGCCATCAAACTTTATAACCCCTCCCTCTAAGTGTCTGACACACAGAGACAATAATTTACATTTTGTTTAATAACACTGGCTTGAAATGTGTGCAATACTCTACTGCTACCATTATTATTATTATTATTATTGTTACTGTGAACCATTACAACGCCTCAATTATGTAAATACTGTATCGTAACATTCCTTTAATTATGTAAATACCGTACATATCCACACTCTTATATTTCTTTGTTTATATTTCTAATTGATATTTACACTATTTGTGCAACTGCAACACAGAATTTCCCTTTGGGGATCAAAGTATTTTTGATTCTGATTCTAATTGCCTGACCCGCCCAGCCTCCTCCACCCCATCCCGTTCACTGCCTGACACATCTCACGTGGCACACAGCAATAAAATAACCAATGTTGCTCTACTTTGTAGTACCACCATTTCATCTCTCTCACCCACAGAATCCATTACATCACACAAACAGCAGAGGGACCCAGAGCTGTTAGCTGCAGGTTCCTTTGGGGAAAACCCAATCACTGAGGTGGATGTTAAAACGATGATGAGAAAGGAACAAATGAAAAGCGAAAATCTGATTACACCCCAAACATCTGAGTTATCCACCTGTATCCCAAACAAGACCTCTGCGGCAGCACCTGGCTCCCCAGGGTGCCCGGAACCACCCACGCAGTTTTAAAAAAATACAAGACTGGTTGCTATGGTGGTCTTTCTGGGGAACTCCAACCTCTCATGCATTTCATCTTTCACAGACCCAGACATACAGGTTGACAGTTACCCCGGGGCGTTCATCACACAACAGCCATCTTACAGTGGGGCTCGAAAGTTTGGGCACCCCAGGTAAAAATGTGTATTAACGTGCATAAAGAAGCCAAGAAAAGATGGAAAAATCTGCAAAAGACATCAAATGACAGGTTAGACATTTGTATAATATGTCACAAAAAGTTTGATTTTATTTCCATCATTTACACTTTCAAAATAACAGAAAACAAAAAAATGGCGTATGCAAAAGTTTGGGCACCCTGCAGATTTTATAGCATGCACTGCCCCCCTGAGACCTGACAGTGTCATAGATTGTTCTCAATCATCGTCTGGAAAGACCAGGTGATGTCAATCTTAAGGTTTTAAATGCCCAGACTCATCTGAAAAATATCAGACAGAACAGCTCGCAGGATTGTAAGAAAAGCAAGTCCAAACCCACGTTTGACTGGGCGATCCATCCAGAAAGACCTGGCAGACACTGGAGTTGTGCTACACCATTCCACTATTAAGAGATACTTGTACAAATATACAAATATGGTCTTCATGGAAGAGTCATCAGAAGAAAACCTCTTCTACGTCCTCACCACAAAAATCTGCGTTTGAAGTTTGCAAACGAACATATAGATAAGCCTGATGCATTGTGGGATCAAGTTCTGAGGACCGATGAGGTTAAAGTAGAACTTTTTGGCCGTAATGAGCAAAGGTACGTTTGAAGAAGAAAGGGCCCAGAATTTAATGAAAAGAACCTCTGTCCAACTGATAAGCATGGGGGGGGGGATCAATCATGCTTTGGGGTTGTATTGCAGCCAGTGGTAAAGGGAACATTTCACGAGTAGAAGAAAAAATGGATTCAATAAAATTTCAGCAGTTTTTGCATGCTAACTTGATGCCATCTGTGAAAAAGCTGAAGTTAAAGAGATGATGGCTTCTACAAATGGATAATTATCCTAAACACACCTCAAAACCCACTGTGGATTACATCATGAGGCATAAACTGAAGGTTTTGCCATGGCCTTGAAAATCTCCTGACCTCAACATAATTAAAAATCTATGGATAGACCTTAAACAGTTTTAATAGTTTCGAGGCAGGGTAGAAGTCATAGCCCCGTGTAGATACTTTTAAAAGTGTGGAAATATAATTAAAAAAAAAACATTTTAACACGGAGGGCATAGGAGCCTTGAGAACTATTAGTAAGAAATATAATTCATGTCATGGTCAGATTTTGTTAATTGTAGGTGATTACTCCTGGTAAAGAGAGCAAATTAAGACACCCATTGAAAGAAATGCTATGGTTTGGTATTTTGTTATGTATTTCGTCCTTGTGATTGATGTTTTTGTGTCCACTGCATTTCTCTGAATCCAATTTAACTGTACAAGAATCATGATGTCATTTTGCAGCCTACCTGCGCTGGTCAGGCTGACCTAGGACCAGTGTGTCAAAGTGCTGCTCCAGTCGTGTGAACTGTAACTGTCCCTCTGAAATCTGATCCAGAACATTCCTCAGCAGGCTGTTCTCGTGAAGCTGGCCCAGGTAATAGATACCTGGCGGTGGTAGTGGTGTGGTTAAATTCACTTTGTTCATACAAGGCTTTAGAATAGTTTTCTGACACGGTCTTCATTCAGTCATTGCAAAATTAATCACTGATTTAAATTGA